>JAIPRL010002368.1:0-61276 GCA_025469235.1 Pemphigus obesinymphae | reverse complement strand
TTGTTGGGACCATTCGTATGGTCGTATTTTACGGGTATTTGTTCCTACTGCGTTTTCGCGGCCGATGTTGTAGATGTGTGTGTGAGATGATTTTGAGTTTTTAAAGAACATATTTTTGGTTAGTTTTTTGGTGTGATTAAGAAGCGAGGGAAGACGGGAGGTTTAGAGGTTAGTGGCGTTGGAGACAAATCTTGGCGTGTTTAGAATTGTACGAATGCAGGTGTTTTGTATCTTTTCAAGTTTAATCCAGTTGGAACGGGAGAGTTGGGATCATGAAAATTATATTATAAAAACTATATTTACGTTACTGTTGGGTGCAATAACGAAATACGTCCGGACGTATCATATATTCCTTTTTTTCTCTCTCTCTTGGTGTAAGAAGCAGTTACGTCCGGACGTACATAAGTTTTATTATTTTATTCGATGGAATAACAAGATATTATATTTTTAGTTGATAATGATATTTATTATATTATATTTTATTACTTGAATATATTTAAATAATTATAATATTATAGTAATATTGTATAATATATTTTTTGATTATATACAATAATATATAAATAAAATTTATATATCTATATTTTTTGAGTAATAGTGTGCAAGTAAGTAAAAGTCATTAATAACTACTATTATTAACGATTCATTAATAACTTACTTAATATAATGAAGTATTACCTTATTATTTGTTATAATTTGTAATTAGCTTAATAAGTGTTTCTTATACAAAAAAAGTATTGTTTTCTTTAAAAATATGTTTTATTTTTTAGAGTATATGTTAGAGCTTAAGTTGCTTACTTAATATAATAATGTACTAATTTATTATTTTGTTATAAATATATTTTTGTTACTTATAGACTGACAACTATATAATTGTATAAATATTTGAATAAGATAAAATGATAAATAATGTTATGTTTCTATTATTATTATTATTATAAAATTTTTTACAATACATATCACTATTGATTATAATCAATGATATTAATGTTAAAAATAGTGTTAGAATACTTGCTTAAATATTTGTTTAAAAAAAGAATAATAATATTATCACAATAAATATAGGTTAAAAACTTAACACATAATATTATTTGTTGAAAAGTTACACTAAAATTTATTTCCCGAAATTCGGTGCAATAGCCAATTAAAATGTGGATGTAACTTGTTAATGCACCGATTAAAAGTTGGCATTTTGAAAAATTTTGAAATAACTGAGATTTAAACCAGAATATTTGGTCTATTTTAATTATATATATCATACTCAATGTATTGAAGCCCAAAACATATTATAACATTTTAATATTTTCTAATATTGCATTAAAAAAAAAAACAGGAAGTTATTTTTGTCTCTTGAAAAATTACAAAATGTGGACGTAACTAGTTATTGCACAAGAGCCTTCAATTATTCATAGTTAAATAAAATATTTTAAATTCATACATAGTCAGTAAATATATTTAAACGTTTAGGTATGCCGGTATCTTCCAAGTGTTCCAGAATTGGTAAAAATGTTTTAGACGGTTCCGGGCTCAGTTTGATTTTCTACATAGCATAAAACAACAACAAAAAAAAAAAAAACAACTGTTTTGTTATTAAAAAAATACAATACATAAGCGTTAGTTAAATAAATGAAATATTTTTATATAGTTCAACCAAAACACAAACATAATTATTTTGTTAAAAAAAAAAAATATCTTCAATACATTATGAAAACTGCAAAATTATCATATTAAATAAATTATAAACATTTAATATTATACATTTACCTGGTCGAGATATTCTTCTAATCGTAAACGAATGGCGATTTCTTGCTCAGGAATCTGAGAAGTAGATTCTACAGGACTACTAGGTCTAGAAATACTAGCTACTGCTGCTTCACAAGCCTGTACGGCTAAAGCCAATCTAGTTTTTTCACCTTGTAGCTTATTCAAAAGGTCCTAAAAAGTTTGAAAAAATATATATATTTATTTGAATCGAAGTCAATTTTAAATTAATTAGTACATATTGATGAGGCTATAAAAAAGTTGATTTTTTAACTCGTTAAGTTGAATTAGTTAAAAAAAATTAAGTTTAGTTATGTTCAATTTACTACTATTTTTTTATCAGAATTTAGATTTATGTATAAATATTACCATTTAATTTTTTTGAAAATTTTACCCTAAATTAATGTGTAACACAATTTTTCAATTTTCTAGTCTCGTTCACTTTCTTTTGGTTCCAAAATGTCAAAAGGGCAAACAATTTTAAAAAATGGTTTACATCGAGTTGGATATCAATTCATATTATAATTTTTCAAGGATTTTGATCGTATAATTTTTATTGTTTTATAATATTTCATATATCATAATATAAGATATTAATATTTAATTAATATTAATATATCATTAAAAACCCTCAACTTCATTTTGAGTAAAAAAAATCACATTTTACTTATTTGTCATATCTACTGAACACAAATATCGTATAAGAAAATAAATTTTTTTTCACTCTGTATAGGTAAATATGTTTTTTTGTATATTCTATATTATGTTATTATGTTTTTCTGACAAAATTTAACTTAATTGTAACTTTTAACTCATTAATGCCCAGCCTTCAATAATGGTTAGATTTTTTTCAAAAAATTAATTTAGCTACTATGTATGCAATATTATTCTACATAAACACAGTGAAAACTTCGAACAAACCTCAATCAGTAGATAGTTAAAAAATTATAACATTGTAACAATTTATTGAAAGTATACATAAAATTACAATATATTATAATAATTGTATTAATTACTAATGTAAATAGTTGTATTTAAATTTTGAATTTCAAATTTTTATAAGTAAAAAACTAGTAAAAATATTATTTTTTACGGTTTTCTTTAACTTTCACAATTATTTATGGAAAATAAATTAGCATATTTTTAATTTATCGTTAAGTCGCTTGGATAGTTAATAAATGATTTCTAATATTATAAAAATAGAGGATTTATTAAAATATCGCTCATGACAAAATACAATTTTAAACAATATACATTTAAATTGTTCATACAAAAGTGTATTTAATTACAATATTATAAAAATGTATTCTTACCCTGTATACTATTAATTGTTCTTTAGCTTCGTCGAGAGACCAATTTTCATCTATGCTTTTGTTCATGAGTGGCTCATAATCATCCAAATTTGACCAAATACTTTCCAACATGTCTTCGTATTGTTTGAATTTCATTAGAGATTCTTCAAGCCTAGCTTTTATTTGCTGTGCTGTGTTATACAATGAATTATAACTATCTTGAATATTACTCAATTGCTGCTCTACTATTGACTGAATTGATGGAGTAGATGCAACATAACGATGGATTTGAGCGTTTCCCTTAGATTTCAAATCATCTAATACGTCTTGATACCTACGAAAATTAAACAAAATATTTAATAAAAGTATGATAAAATATCTTCCATTCAATTATTACTGAATTATTTCATTTAGTAAAACTTGATGGTGTTTTATTTGTTCTTGAGTCTGTGTTCTGTTGGTGATATATAAAGAGTTATGAGCCATTAACTGGAATGATATTTGTAGTAACCATTTTTCAGATTCTTGTAATGCTTGTAAATAATTAGAATGCTGTGATATTTCACTTTCTAAGCTATCTTTACGTTTCAATGTTTTCTCTTTAAGAATATTTTTCCTAGTTTTTAACTGTTTGATATCGGCATTCAAATGATTATTTTTACAGAATTTTGATAATTCTTCAGTTTCAGTAATAACGTGGTTGAAATCAGTTTCCTTTTCATCAATTTCATTTATCATATGATTTAATCTTTCAAGAAGCGTTTTCATTTCACCAACATCTGCCTTAAAGTCATGTTTTTCTATGACTTTAGATTCCAAAGAACTTAGCCATTTCTCAAGATTATCTTTAGCTTCATTATTTTCTTCCCAGCGTGCTTGAAGAGATTTCAAATGTGCTATAACTGAATTTAAATCAATATTTAAACTATTCCAGCTATTGCGGAGTTCTTCCATAGAGTTTACTAAAGCCTCTCTTTCAGCAGCTAATGTATTGTTTAATGCTTTTGTGAACACTTCTTGCATACCATTCATTAAATATTGGCCTAAAATGAAAACATACAATTTGAACTTAAACTATTTTTGTGATAGCATACTATTATATGTTGGAATACAGATATTATATTATATATACAACAGTAAAAACATCATATCCATACATTTTATTTCTAAAATTAATTCAATATTACCTTCTGTTATTCTAGAAGAAACAAGATTAACTGTTTGTAGTTTATCTTTCACCCAACCTAAATCACCTTCACCAATGCAATCTTGAACTGTACCATGAGCACGATTTAACCATTCTTCGATTTTTTCTTTTGCAGCGATAAACTCAGTGTGATCAGTCAAACTCTTTTCTGCTTTTGATACGAGTCTATAAAAGTGGTGCCAAACATAAATAAATTTGAAGAAATAAATATCAAGCACATTAATTTAACTTAATCAAAAATAATTACTAACCCTTGAGTTGTAGTTAATAATGTTGTATATGATGATTGTATTTTGAGTGTATCATCTCTAACCCAATTACATGCACTCAATTCCATTAATAATTCACACCTATCGGTAAGTTCTTCAATAGAAATATTTTGATTAATAATTTCTTGTAACCAAATTTTGTATTGCTCTAGATTATCTGGAGTATATGATTCACTAGATGATGCTGCCACATTGACTTTGTTTGATAAATCGGTTTCCCAATCTTTTAATGCTGTGTATACAATAGTAAAGTCTTCCCATGCTTTAGCACATTTATTTAATGCTGATTGAACTTCCTTAATAAAATGTTTTAATTCGTCCCACTCACAGTTCAATTGATTTTTATCTTGGTTTAATTTATCACAACCTTCTGGTCCGGTACTATTTTTAAGGGTTTCGACTAGTAACAAAATATCTTTAATCATTACTTCTCCATTTTGAAAAGATTCATCAATATTTTTTAGCTGGATAATCTTAGATGTATTAATTTTACAATCTCCATGAGTATCAGCACAACTCTGTACTGCAACTCGAGTTTTTCGTAACCATTCGTTTACGTTTATCAATGCGTTTCTGTAAGTTTCATGTTCCGCAACTTGATTTTCCATAGCTGATAATTTATTAGTAATCTAAAATTATAATTATAAATTATTATACTAATAAAATTTAAAAAATAAATAAATTATAATAATTTAACATACTAGAGTTATAAGATTGTTATATCTTGATATACAAGTAATCGATTCTTGAGGTGAAGAATACGTTTCATCAATATTGATCGATAAACGGTTAACCTTTTTAAAAAATATTTTTATGATAAAAATGGATAAAATACCTATAAATTAAATTTAATGTTTATACGTACTAAATCATTATGTGTGTTAAGTTCCCGAAGTAAAGATTTTAATTTTTCAAATGCAGTTTTCTTTTCACTCAAATCATTCAATGGTTGGTCAAGATCATTCCCATTTATCTTAGAACTTATGTCATCTAAGCATTCGTTTAATATTTTTATAAATTTCTCTAATTCTTCAAGCTGCGATACTCTCAATGTTAAATTATTGTTAAAAACCTTTTATATAAATACAGTTTTGTTGATTATTAACGGTATGTATGTATAATTATTTATATAGAATTAATTATTACATACTTGAATCTTAGTAGATAGTTTATCAAATTCTTGTCTTAAATTTTCGGTATCTTCTTCAATTTTAACAGTACCTTGTGGTTCAGTACTAAGTACAACCTTTTCTTTTAACTCTAGAATGTATCTTAACCGATTTTGACCTTGCTCAAGTGTTTGTCTAATTACTTTTAAACTCTGAAGTTTACTTTTGACTTCATTTAAGCTGTTCGGTATTTCTTCACATTCATTTAGCTGAAATTAAATATTATTAATTATTTCCTAGTAAGGAGAAGAAAGGTTAATTAAAATACCTTATCTCGAGTTCTTTCAAGCCAATCAAGACACTCCTGATATAACGAATTATGTTGCTGATGCTCTTGGTAATGTAATTCTAAACGTCGCATAACTTCTTTAGCTAAAGATAGCAATGTATTGTATTTAGTTGTCATTTGAGTTATTGAATTTGATAAACGTGTATCAGAACATGTTTCTAAAAGAACCTAAAATAAAAATAATACAATTACAGGATATTATCATTCTAATGAACAAAATATATTTAAATTTGTTTAAAATAATTGGTGTAATTGAATTACTTGTGCTTTTCCATTTAAAATATCTAGTTCCCTCTGCCAATCAAATAATGTTTGCAAATGAGTTTGAAACTCTTCTAGTGCTTCTTTTTTTCCTTCAAGGCTCGGTTGTAGTTTGTTATATGATTGTACAAGATTTTCTGTATTATTTAACCACTCTGTTGCGCCTTTAGAGTAATCGTCAAAGTCGTTCCATTTGTATATACCATCCTAAAGTAAAACATTTTTGAATTAAATAATCAAAAAATCATTATTTTTATTAAATTATTTAGTTAGTTTACTTCTAATAATTTCTTAGTTTTTTGAAGTGTCTCATTATGTATATCAAATTCTTCTTGTAACATAACTACTTCTTGTTCAATTATTTCTTTTTCTTCATCATCGGCGAACGAACAAGCTTTCTCTGCTCTTTCGAGAGCAACCTCTAATTTTCTTTGCCCTTCTGGTAATTCACTTTGTAAAACCTATAATATAATTAATATTTTAATATTTGGAACACAAATTTCAACTATTATTAATTAGTTTCAGTACCTTGAATTGAACAGATTTCGCACTTAACATTTCTTTATCTCCCGTTGGTTCAGATATTTTACTAGCACGTTCTTTAGCTGACCGTAACCAAACAGCAAAATCGTTTCCAGCATCAATGAATTCTTGATGTAATCTAACAGTTTCTTTTTGCCTTTCATAGAGGTCTTTAGCTTTGATACTTAATGTTTGATATTTATTAGTAATTTCATTTGCAGGTGCAGCCTGTTGCAAGTCTTCTGCCTTAAGTGTTACTTTTTGAATCATAGGTTCAAATGAAACTATATCTTGTACAATACTATTTGTTCTTCGTAATGTTGCTTTTCTTTCTCCAATACTTAGTGATCCGATTCCAGCTTGATTTTTTTTTGCTTTTGGTACCTTAAAACCAATATATTTATTAAATGTAATAATTTTATAGGGATTGTTATTTTTATTAATGATAAATAGTAAAAATACTTCTAGTTTTATTTTGAGATTATAATATAAAATTTTATTCTTACTTTAAGTTCACAAACTTCATCCAGTTTGGCTTCACGGTCTGAAATCCATTGTTCCAGATGAGAATATGATGAATTGTAATCAGCCCATTGTAAGAGGCTGGTTTCAATATGGACTTTAGATGTTGCTATTTTTTTCACAAGTCTATCCCAGTCGGTTTGAATTTCTTTTAACTGATTGTTAATTAAATCTTTTCCATCGGATCTAGTACTCCTAAGAACTTTTTCACCAGAATTTACAGTAGAATGAATGATTAGTTGTCCTTCTTCTTGTGATTTTAATAATTCCTGTAATTGTAATAATATCCTATTTTAAATATATCCTATTTTATTTTATATAATAATAATTATTCAATTATTGAACATTACCAAAATTTTATCAAGACGCGTTTGTAATATTTCTTTACTAGTATTTGCTGTTGTTTCATTCCCACATCTGATTGCTTCTTTGGCATCATTTATCCAATTTTTAGCTTCTTCTAAATATTTTTCATATTGTAAATGATGCTCTAGATTAGTTTCTACTTTCCTTTGAACATCTTTTGTCAAATTTACTTGAACCTAAATATTTGTATTGCCATATTTATCATATAAATTATAAAACATTGTATAATTATTTTAAATAATTATAAAGTCTCACTTCATATCGGGAGTTCAGATGTCTTAATTGATTATTGACGTAAGTTTCAAGATGAGATTTTAAAAGTAAGCCTGCGCTTTCATTAAATTTATCTATATTAGATTTGCCTTTCTCTAAATTATCTAACACGTCCTATAAAATAACAGAATTAAAATAATTTATAAAAGCAAACATTATTTAATTAATATTTTACATAAAGCAGGTTTATACAATTGAAAATTATTTTGGTTAGTTTAAACCTTAATATGTAATATATAATTACATTTTTTAATTTTAATGTTGATTATATACTTGAGATTTACACCATTTTAGAACTTAAAACATTTTTAATAATAATAAATTTAAATCGTAAACATAATAAATTTGAAAACATTAATAGATAAAACTATTTACAGTTTAGTTTTAAGTAATTTTTTACCAGATAAAATAATTTATAACCATTATTATTTAATTATTTAATAAATTTCTTAAAACTAACTCAAATAGAGTAGTATGATTATATTCAAATAATACAAACCAAGCAATAATATAATTTATTCATTTATTTAAAAAAAAAACACTGAAGTTAAACTTGTATATTTATAAAAATGTTATGAAAATACGAATAAGTTTACCTGGATTTGTTTTACTTGGTCTGTTTTTTCCAACACAGTGGCTAATGGAGTATTTTTTATAGCTTTCATTGAGATATCGATTTGTTGTAACCAATCAGATAGTTTTTCATACTCATCTTTATACTCTCTCCAATGTATATGTATAGCGTGGAGATTATCTTTTTGATATAATATATCTAGATATATGTACGAAAAAAAAAATAAAGTACAAGTTATATTATGTTATTTTTTAAACAAACCGTCAAATAATTTGTTCAACTCCTCAGAAATGGATAAAATTTCTTGTTTGATAATTGTTTCTCCACTTTCAGATGTGCTTGAAATAATGATGTCTCCGATTGTGTTTAAATTGTCTAGAAGTAATTCGCCTTGTGCTCTTTTATTTAAAAGATTTTCCAATGGCGTTATTGCATTTTCAATAGCTAATTTGTCACTAAGTGGTCGTTCTTTCAACGAAGGTATTTTATCTCGTGATCTGTTCAAAAAGTTACATAATTCTTCGTATGCTTCCTTATAGGTTTTATGATCTTTGTATTGTTGTTCTCGTTGATTGAGTAATTTCTGAAAATAAAATATAATAATAATAATAACAGTAATAATAATAATAATAATAATAATAATAATAATAATAACTACCTATTATTATTATTATTATGAAGATAAATAGCTCTATTCAAATTAAAAATATAATTACCTTGACTTTATCTGATATATTATCAAATCTATTAAATACTTCTTGTGTTTCTGCTACAGCATTACTTTGATGACCCGTCTTTAACATCTCGTGTGCTTTCGATTTCAAAGAATCCATTTCTAGTTTTTCACAACGAATTTTTTCATCTAAATTCTACAATAAGTCATTAAAATGCTATTTAGTTTGAACGTAGGTAATTTCGTAACTAAAATTTAATTCCAAATAATATTCAATTTTACTAATATACTTATAATAAAAAAAATACACATACTTTACATAATATTAGGTCAGATATTATTTTAGATAAATTATTATTGAGAAAATATAATATAATCATTTTAAATGTGAAAAATTTTTAAAAATGACTGTCAATTAATTTTTTTTTTTTAATTAAATTCAATATGTACCTAGTAAGGAAGATATATATAACCCTTATATGCACATAGAAAATATATGTTAAAATCGATATATTTTATATATTATTATATGTATTATCCTCTGGTTTCTGTTCGTAATTAAAAATAATATACTAAAAACGATATTTTGTTCGAAACTAGCTAAAAATATTATTCAGTTATATAAACACAATATTATACAATAAAATGTATTCACTTTCAATTTCTCTAATTGATCCCTTTTTTCAGACATAGTTCCTTGAAATTCTTCCAACTCTGGTAATGCTTCCTCAAACTTGTCTATTATTTTCCCGACTTGTTTTACATGTTCTAAAAATCCCGACCAACGTTGAATTGATTCCTCGATATTTGTCTGTAATTTAATTGAACAGATATTTTGTTTTATTATATTTGTATATTTATAAATTTTATTTAATTTCATTAAATTGTATATTATAATATTTACTTTAGTTTCAACCATCTTTGTCGCTAAACTACTCCAATGTTCTTGTAATGATATAAGTGATTCGTTTATCGGCTTGTGACCTTCGGGCGCAGTGTTGGCTAAAACTATTTGTCCTATTTCAATGCAATTTTGAACCTTACTGAATCCATCGTCTTTATACAACAAAATGTCCTAAAAAAATGCACGTATTTATATTAATACGAGCGTAAATTAATATTCTGTAGAAATGTCCCATACATATCTAGAAAATGATTTTAAAATGTACACCACATTCCACAACATTATATATTATATTTTATTTTTATCATATTTTAAGTTAATATATGAATCAATATAGTAAAAGTACAAAAATTATATCATATAAAACCAGTTTACTTGAATAATAGTTAGTTTTTCTTCCAAATCAGCTTTACTAGTAGATTTAAAATCGGTACAACTTGTTAATTTATCGTCAACAGTATCTAACCAAATAATAGCTTCGCTTAGATTACTTTCAAATTCTAAGTGATTGTTTACAAACTGCTGCCACTTTCCAACCAATTCCTTAAAACAAAAATATATTTAATACAATAAATTTAAATGCAGACAAATCAATAATAATTAAAATAAATTTCAAATGCCAACGTTAAATAATAATTATATATATTTATATAATTAAATTCACTTTTATTTTCATCGAGAGTTGATGAAATTTCTGAACGATTTCTGTTATTTGAGAATTTTTGGACGACATTGACATTGTGTACAGATTTTGTGATTTTTCTGTGATCGAATCAATCTCAAATTCTTTAGCTCGAACTACTCCTTGTAAGTCCTAGGAAAGAAACCACATAAAAAATTATTAATTATGTACACATATTTAGTTGAATGTTTCAAATTTGTCTTTCATTAAATTTTTATTACGATAATTACCTTAAGTTCATCAAACTGAACTTTTTTTTCTTGTAATGAATTTTTCAAATCAATAGCGTGTATCTTATAATCAGTTTCTCGCAACCACATCAAGCATGAATCCTTAAGTGTATCAAATTCATTCCAACTATTAAGTTTGTTTTCTAATGCTTCAATCGATGACCTAAAAATATCATTAATTTTTGTATATTTAATTTTATTTTACTTGCATAAAATATTATTGCATATTATAAGCGTATACATACTTTACTGTCGTGATAAGCCCTTCCCAATCCTGTTGTGACGAATCTATTTGTGCTCTAATATTTACTTGACCGTTTTCAAAAGTACCAGGAATAACTTTTTCTGCTAGTTTTTGAATATTATGAATTCGATTTTCTTCTTCTGTAAGGCTCGATAATAAATTCTGTATAGGATAAAGATTACATAAAGTGAATTATTACGTATAAAATATTCCATATTAACAATTCATAAAATTCTCATTTACCTTTATTCGGTCCAAATTGCTTAGTAAAGAAATTTTTTCCAAGTTTGTGTCACCCCAGAGCATTAAGGTATTATGTGTTGCATCGAGCCATTCTTGCATTTCCATAACAGCCTTAGTATATTGTTCGTGGTCTTTTACAATCGCTTCGTATTTATCAACAAAGTCTTGAATTTGTTTTAAAATTTCATTGTGTTGTTTACTCATGGAAGATAGCAGAATATCGTTATTGTCTCGCATTTGCATTCTGCTAATAAGATCCTGTAATTTCACGATATCTTGTTTCTTTTTTAATGCAGCTTGAAGCATATCTCTGTAAACTTGTAACTGCATTTTTTTTTCATCTAAAGTAGATTTTAGTAGTAGATCTTTATTTAAAATTTGTTTCGTGTTATTAAACCATTGATTTAATTCATTGTATAGTTCCTCAAATCCACTCCATTTAGTTAATTGATCTTTAACTTCTCTATTCATGTTAACAATATCATCATATAAAGTATCGAATACAGTTTGAAGTTCTTCTAATTGGTGTTTTATGTTTTCTCTTCCAGATGTGGATGTATTCAAATATAGTTTCTCTCCTAACTCAATACAGCTATTTAATAAAGATGAAACATTCGGTTTTGTATCAAATAATTCATTTAGTTTTCCATTTTTCTGAATTAAATATTGTTGTATAGCTTGTGATGATGATGGAGGTTCATTAATATTTTTAAATTGGCCCTGAACATTTGAAAGTTGAATAGAACATTCATTGTACTTATCTATATATTCTTGGTGTATTTTAATCGATTCATAACATTTATTTAATATGTCCTAAAATAATATAAATTAATTAAATTAGTTAAATTATTTAAAAATATTATTTTTTTTTACTTTAATTGTAGTTTGCATTGATTGATAGCGGGATGATATTTGTTTAACCCTGGTCGACAGTCGTGCTTCCCCCATACTTTCATATTCATTTGATTGATCAATAAGTTTATCTACATTCAGATCTTTCTTTTTCATATCATCCAATAATGACTATTAAATTAAAATAGATTATAATTAATACAATCGCCCAAATTTAACAAGTAATTTAAAACATATTTTCAAAAAAAATTAGTTATAGAAATAAATTATTAAGTATTATAATTTACTTTTATATCTATATAAAATTATATTATAAATAATAATGATGTTATTAATATGGTGCATGCAATATTCATTTTTCTGAATATATCTTACTTGTTGAAGATGATCACCGAATGCAATTAAATCTTTCACCGAGTTAGACTTTCCTTTAATTTCTTTCTCTAAATCCTAGATGAAGTTTAAAAGAATCAAATGTATATAATATTGAAATGAAACGATGTTTATTTACTTAATGTTTTTAATGTTTTTCATGTATTTTAAAAATTAAAATTAAAGAGTTATTTAAAAAGTTTAAAGTTATAATTAAAAAAAGTAATAATAGGCTACGTAAGTAGGCTTCTAAGTAGTATTATATAGATAACTCAATATTATTTGATTGCACGGCTTTAAGCTTATGTGAGCCATACCTAACCATTATAGTGATATATTGTCCCGTATCAAAAGTATTCGGGGAGCATATTAATAACATGCAGCCACATACACATATTATCATCGATCTATTTGGAACCACAAAAATGTCTATTTTCACTCAAATAGATTAATCTAACACCACAATGCATCGTCAATTTTAATTTTGAAAAAAGATTTGCGTTCTCCAAAATATCTAGGAGGTGCTGTACAAAGTAATGGTTGAGGCACTTAACACAAATATCTATAGATATTATATATTTGTGTTGAAAATTTTTGAATTTTTTCATAATATAAAATATTTTTAAAAAATGTGCACTTCGCTTATCGGATAGGATACTCTTGATAAATCATTGCATTCGAAAAAACCAATTTTGAGCGGAGCTTTAGTGTATTATTCATAACTATTAATAATAAAGATGTTGTTCAGTATATGCATACATATATATATATATATATATATATATATATATATATATTATATGTGTGTGTGTGTGTGTGTGTGTGTGTGTGTTTTGTGTGTGTGTGTATTAACATTATAATATTAAAGTAATAATTGTAGAAAATAATGTGATTTTGTGTGACCTTCTCTATATTATAAAATATAATATTTATTTAGAATAGCTTGATTTAATATAAGTACATAACTATTACTGTCGAATATACATTCAGTATATTTTATTTAGAGTTAAGTTCCTATTTTGGTTTTCTTAAAACTAACAAAATATTGTAAGAACTCTTTAATTTAATTGTTGTACCTGTACCTATTAAAATCCATTATAGGTATAATAGTAACATATTAAACAATCACAAAATATACCTTTAAATAAAATTCAAATAATATATCATACAATATCAAATAATGTTTGAAAAATTTAGAAATTGGCAAATACTATAATTTGTATACTTTATATATTTATATTTTGAAAAAATATTTTATGTTAAATGGAATTTCATTGTTTGGAGGTAACAATATTTCTTTAATTTATTCAACATCTTATACTCTATATAAAAATAAACAAAATATGATATATATCCCTATATAAATATTACCCTTGGTTTATAAATTATTTTATACTTCTAACACACTAAGGTGAATGTCGTATTAGATATTTGACTGTTAACTTTAAATGGCCATTACAAAAATTATTGACTATACCTACAAATTTTTTTTTTATTTCTGTAAAATATTTAGGGTGACGTAGTTAGAATCATATATTAAATTGTCAGATCTTAAAAACTATAATTTTAATTTATTAATAATATTATTATTATTAATACTCCAAAATTACCCCATTTATGACTTAAATACCTCAAAAACTCTAAATAAATAAATAAATATAATATACAGTTACATTTCCGGTGAAAATTTCAAGAATTTTGATCCATTAGTTTCGAAATTATGAAGAAATAAAAAATCTCAATTTGTCAAAATCGTATTTTTGGCGTTTCTTTTGTAATTTTTTAGTAGATTTTCTTCACACGTTAAAAATAACCAAATAAAATAGAAACAAATAATAACAAATAGAAAACAAACTAGAAGAAATTTGCTATCTGGAACAGAATAAACTTGTAAGGATCGCAGCACTCCTTCTAGTCAAACGTTGTATATATAAAAAAAAATATAAAAAAATACACATCTTTTTATAACTAATAGTTTCCTCGATCCATTCAGAATTTAAAATGTCTTAACTGATTTAAAGAGTAATTAATGAAGAATATATATTATGCATACAACATTCATATTATCGCTCCAGAGTGATTGAATTAAAATAAGTAGTTTTTGACGAAAAATACAGTGGTACTAAATTACTTAAAGTAATTTGAATTATTATTAATCTATGATCATAAATATTGACAATATTATTTCTTTATACCTAAATTACCCTTAAATATTAATCTTAGAATAGCTAATATTTAAAAATCAGTTACCATGATCATTATTTATTTATTATTTTAATATTTCCTTTCATAAAAGTTAGTTTTTCTTTACGCTTCACAATCTCTTTAAATTACCAAACTAAAATAAATTTACAATAAAAATCACTTTATTTCAAAACTCCTTGTTGATTAAAAGCAGTGTATACGTTAAAAAATGTTAATTAAAATTCATCGTTGTAAAATCAATAACTCAAAAAAACTCTTCGCTACGCTAAATTGTTTAAAATATATTGGCCGAAAATCCTTACGAGAAAATTTGTGTTTAAAATTATTTACATCTGTACTAAAACTATTATTTTATAAATGTATTTTTTATGAAAAATGTTTTTGATAGTATAAGATTTAAATTTGTATGATTTTATTATATTCTAATGTGATTAACAGTTCTATTTGTGTAAATATTTATGTAATTTATTTATAAAATCATTACCTGAAATTGATTATACTGTTGTGTTTTTTCTTCGAGTGTGCCCTTTTCTGAATAGTTTTGCAGTTTTTTCTCAGTGTCATCATGCCACGAAATTAATTGTTGCATTAAGTTTTCAAACTCAACCCATTGATCTATTCTACTTTGTAAACCTTCTAATAAATCATTTAACAATGACTGAAACTTTTCTTGTTCAAATCTGTAATATAATAAAGTGTATTTAATATTTTATTGTTATTTCAACAATTTAAAAAAATATATGTGTACTGTAAAGTTGTATGATCTCTTAACATCATATCAATTGCTTTTTGCGGAATGGTATCTTTTGAGTTTTCTACAAAACGTTCCATTGTCAATAAAGTTGTTTTATTGTTATTGAAATTAGTCTGTATAACGTTAACTTTATTTAACCGTGACTCTAAAATTTGCTTATTTCCCGAATAATCTAAAGTATTTCAATATTATCGTTATAATTATGATAAAAATTCGTATTATGTAGAACAAACCTGTATATGCGGATAGTTGATCCCAGAGTTGTTTTTGAGTATCTTGGTACGATTTATGTAAATCTTGGTATTGTTGATAAGTTTCCAAGTAGTTTTCGAGTTGTAAAATTGAATTATTCATTTTGTCACGTAACAAATCGTATCTATCTTTCAACGATATCTCTGAATCAGTTTCAGTCTTAGGCTTCTGTATTGATTTTCCTTTTTCCATAATTGTTTCGATCATACGACTGTGTGAGTTTATTTCTTGTATTGTTGCCTGGAAATAAATTAATAAATAATATTAAAAATGTGTTTCTTGGAAACTATTAAATTAAAAATGTACCTTTTGCTTTAAAAGTTTTGATCTTATTTCTTGTGGTGAAGACCAGATAGGTGACTGGTTAGACGCAATCACTTTTTCTACACTTTCTAACCAATTAATAGTTTGTAGAAGAGTTTCTTGATAACTATTCCACTGTTGCGATTGTACTCCGAGAGTTTTTTGAGCAGTTTTAATTTTTTCATCTAATGCATCCCATCTATTAAAAAAATACAGCTGATTTATACATTTTACAATAATTTTTATATCCATTTATAATAAATACCTTTCACGAATTTCTTTAAGTTGTCCACGGATGGTTTCTCGTCCAGTAGCAGACGTTTCGGGATATAAACCTTCACCCAATGAAGTTAATAATGATATTTTTGCTAAAGTTTGTTCAGTGTTTCCATATATGCTTTGTAATTGTGATATTTTTTTGTTTAAGTCTAAATCATCATTATCCAAAATGTCAGCAGGCTTACTTTCCAAAGTTTCTAACCATAACTTTAATTCAGCCAATTTATCATTAAAGTTCTTGTGATCGTCAGAAATATTTTGCCATTTAGCCACCATTTCTTTACTTAATACTAGAAGTAATTGATACCTGTAACAGTAATAGTCAGTTATTGCAAATTAATTAACAAAATTTTAAATATATTTTTTTTAAAGTCAGTTAAGCTCTTTGCACGTTAGGTAAGATGCAAAGTGATATATATTAGATATTTTTTATTAGATACCTACTAGATAGATTTGTGATATTATCATCCTTTCGGTCTTCTTATAGGATTATGTATTATTATTATTATTTTAGATTTAAAGGTGATGATAAAACGTTGTATTTAATATATGAAATTCTGGGGGTGTAATTTTTTATTTATTTTTGGAAGGGTAAAAAATGACTTCTCTAAAAAAAACCTATAGAATTAATTTTCTAACAAAAAACCCATTATTTAAATCTATTTTAAATATAATATACTAATATTGCATTAATATCTAGTTTCCCCCGATAATTTAATTTACATTTCCATTTAAATGCATTATAACAAATAACTGCAATGCTGGACTAGTTAATGATTTTTTTTTAACTGCGTTAAGTTAATAGAAAAAAATGGTAAAATTTTAAATTTAATAGTTCTTATTTTCTTAACGACTAAGTTAAGTTAAAAGTTTAATTTAATTTAAAGAATAACCTATTAACTTAAGTTAAGTGAATTTTTTTTACGAGTCAATATAACATTTGAGATATACAGGTATAATAGTATCTATTTTTTTTTTTTGGAAATATTGTTATTTTTTAACTTTAGCATTTCAAATGTTTTCAAAAATATTAACATAATATTATTACTACCTAAATATTGTTTATTGGTGGGAAATCTAATATATTCCTCAATTTATATTACGTGGATGATTGTTATATAATATATAGGTAGGTATTCTTGTTTTATTTATATTTTCGGCAAATAAATAATTATTATAACATAATTATTTTAAACGATAAAAACAACTTTATTTTGATTCAACAATTTTGACAATAGACATAATATGAAATCAAAATGTATCAATTATTTCAAAATTAACTTAACATTGTTTTATTTAAAAGTAACTCGTTATTTAAAAGTTTATATAACCAAAAATAAAATATAAAAAGTTATAGTAAAAGTTAAAATTAACTTAGCTATTAACTTATTAACTCGTTAATACCCAGCATTGACAAATTGTATTAATATTATATTTGTATATTTTATCTTATTTTTATTTTGGCGTTGAATAAAAATTTAAACCCTCTTACTCCCTTCCCCCTTGATGAAAATAGGTAGTTTCACCGTATATATATATATATATATATATATATATATATGTATATACTGTATAAGTGTATATATTGTATACAACTATTTATATATACAATATATATATAATTTATTTACATATTTACATAATTTACATATTATACATGTCTTCGAGTCGAAAGAAGGGTTGTTTATAGACAAAATAAATAAACTTCATTGTGAAACCATTAGCTTCCTCTTAGATCCACTTAGAATCAAAAACAAATATAATATCAAAATTGTATAAAATTTACTGAAAAGTAGAACAAGTTTTGATATTTTTTTTTATGCTAAGAAGGGTAAGTAATTAAATAACCACTTGAAAGTATCAATAAGAATGAATTTTTTAACAGAAAAATCTTTACCGATATGTCTTACCCAATTAAGTGTTTACAAATATACATTAAAAAATTAATCATTATTAAACCAATACATTTCTCACTAATTTCAGTACGTATCTAAATTAATAATAAAAATTAATAACAACCTGGTGAATCTATGCATTGTATACAGTGTTTTTTTTTTAATTCATGGAACAATAAATTACAATTTTGACAAAACTTAAACACACGTGTTTCTTTATTTTTTATGGGCTTATTTGTTTATGTAAATTCCGATATTCGAAATACTTAAGTCATGTCACTATAAAACAACTTTTTTTTAAATGTAAACAATTTTTTTCAATGATACCTGATAGTCGTTTTTAAAATATGTTTGGTAGTTAAATAATTGACTGATTAATAATTTTGTTAACTATGATATTTAAAATTTTTCTAAGACGTACTTGATCCCCAATAAATATTTTTTATATAATATTATTAGGTCCTATTAAAAAAAGTAGTGGTAATTTTGTAGTGGTAGGATTAGAGTTTTATAAAAATTTGAAATTTATATAAACATATGTACATGTACATAAAAATTAAACACGTATTTTCATATTATCAATATATTAAGTATTTTTTTGATAATTAAAAACCATCTACGAGTAGTACAATAATAAAATTGAATATGCGTATACAATTTTTATTTAATATTATATTTTCATTACCGATTTCCCACTTGGAGTATTAATGGTTTTAGACGTTCTACTCCACTCATTTGCAATAAATTATTAGAATTATCAATGAACTTTTCTATTTTGGGTTCATGTTTTAATACTTCGTTACGTTTTTCCACAAGAAGTTTTAATTTATTTTCTTTGTTTTCAAATGTCGATTGTAATTGTTGATCCTTAATAAATGTTTCTGTCAATCTAAACCAGTTGGTTATTTCGTTGAATTCGTTTTCAAAATCTGTCCACTGGTCTAAAACATCTTCCATTTTTTCAATAATCGCATCTAAAACATATTTGAAATAAATTATATTTTCAATAATAATTAAAATGTCAAATTATGACAGTATTTACCAATTTGTACTATTGATTGTGATTTATCACTATCTATTTTTGATATTTCTTTTGACATAACGTTGATTCCTTTTTTCGTTGTTGTTTTGCTAACTAATTTGAAGATATCTTCAAGATCATTCCGCAAATCAGTTTCATTTATATTTGGTTTTTTCATTTCCTACAATCAGAGAAATATTAATATTATAATATATTATTATATATATTATAATATTTTAATCATAAGTATTCTATATATACTTATATTTACTTTTAAAATATTAATTTTTTTGACGATAATATCTTTTTCTGCAACTATATTATCATTTTCCCTTATTTTATCACGTTGTTCTTTTATAACCAATTTAAGTTCCTGACAAATTTTATTAAACTCTGAATGATTTTGAACCGAATGTTCTAACGAATCCATTAACTCCTATAAATAAAATAATTCTTTATGATTTAGATAAATTCTATTGAATACATTTTAATTCACCTTAGATTTTGTAACGATTTTTTCATAAAGACTTTTAATTGATTCCAAATACAAATTTAGAGTGTCATCTTTAGTCTGATTTACCAGTTCCTGAGCTTTATCACATACCGATTGAACTAACGTTTGATGAGACAATATTTCTTGATTAATAACAACATGGTTCTAATATAAACGTATTATATTATGTTAACAAATTATATTCAAGTACAAAAGAAAATGTATATGTATAAATATAAATAAATACCCAGTTTCTACAAAAAGAATTTGTTTTTATTTAACAAATACTTATTTCGAAAACAATGTTCTCATCTTCAGTGTTAAACAACTACTATAGTTATTTAACAGTTTAGTAGTTGTTTAACACTGAAGATGAGAACATTGTTTTCGAAATACGTATTTGTTAAATAAAAACAAATTCTTTTTGTAGAAACTGGGTATTTATTTATATTTATAAATAATTCTACAAGTAACTCAACACCAAAATATTAAAATGTATATGTACATACTTGAAGTTGAGCTTTTTTTTCTTGTAAAGTAGCTTTTGTTTCAGTGTGTTGTTGCATTGCTTGCTCAATATTTTTCAGCCATTTGGTCAGTTGTTCTTGTGATAAAGAAAATTCAGCAAACTGCATTAAGCAATTATCGAGTTTGCTAAGATTGGATTGCAAACTTCCAGAAACCGACTCCCATATCGTTCTTAAATCCCTGAAATCAAAATCAATTAATATTTCAGACCAATATTTAAAATATGTATCTATACTTAATTTGTTGGCGAATGACTTCTCTTCCGTCTGGAGAAGTTTGGGCATATAATCTTTCTGCCATACTTACGAGAGACTCATATTGCACACTTTGTTGACATTTCGAATCTGATAATGCTAACAATTTTTTTTGTCTTTCCTTAATACATTAAAAAAAAATTTTATTAAAAAAAAAACAATTGATTATAATTATAATTTACTTGAAGAAGTCCTATATCACCAACTACTTCGCTGTATTGTTTTAATTCTTTTGATAAATATTTTACTAAATCTATAAACTCCTTGTAGCTTGAATCGAAATGTTGATGTTCACGTACAAAATTTTCATATTTTAAAATCGATTCCTAAAATAAATATTAATTAAATTATTTAATTTCCATTTGTTTTTATATGAACATTAGTACCTTTGTTCTAGTTTTAACGTTTTGATAAGTTTTTATAAGATTAGTAATTGCATTATTAACTTCAGGGGAAACTTCAATAGTATCCGATTGTATTCCTAAAATCTCCTTATGCTTTTTTATGATATCGTCATCAAATTGTTTCAATTTTTCTAAGTACTGTTGTTTACTCGCTAATGAATTTTTTAAACTTCTATCTTTGATTTGAATTTCAATCGATTTTAAATATTTATCTAGATCTTCAATTTTTGTCAAAACTTCATCATATTTATTTTGTTTTTGACTTATTGTTTTTAAAGTGTTTTCACAGTTTATTATTAGACTTTCCCAATTCATTTTAAGTTCATCCAGTTCATCTTGTATTAGAGTTATACCACTTTCGTCAGTTTCTTTCAACACAATACTTCCAATATTTCTACATTTTTCTAATAGTGACTCGCCTTCTGCTTTTTGATTAATTATATTGTTAAATACATCTGTGTCTGCAACTGATAGATTATTCACTGCAACTGAGTATTCATCATGTAATAATTTGAGATAATTCTTGAATTTTTCTACATTTTCTGAATATAATTCATGGTTTTTTAAATGAGACTCGTTCAATTTTAAACATTTATTTACTTCTAGTGATATACTTTCATATTTTTTCAATATTTCTTTAAGTTTTAAATCAACATCAGGTTCATTTAATTGAGTCACCTTTCCTCTCATCTGTTCAATAACATCTTTATAAGCAATCAAATCTTGTTTCAATGTTTTTAAATTGTTGCAATTCGTTCTCTTATTTATAATATTTTTTCTCTTTACTTTTTTACAATCAGTCAATTTTTCTTCCGCTTCAGATAGCCAATTTTGAATTTGACTACAACTTTCATCAAATGATGATTTTTGCACTAAAGCGTTTTCAATCGATTTCGTTTTATTACCATACTCATCGTTCAAGTTTTCACAGAATGATCGTAATTGTTTCACTTTTGATCTTATTTCTTCTCGATTTTCATTTGTAATATCAGGATACATACATTCACCTTTTGAAACTGTATCATTGACTAACTGTTGATTTTCTTCAAGTTGTTTATTAAGATTTTTCATTATTGCTAAATCCGATTGAGCATTTTGAATAGATTTTTTTCCTACTGGTTGAGCACTTTCAATCGATTTCAATTTATTGTTTAAATCTTTTATTAAATAAGTAGCTTTTTCATATGAAATGTTGAATTCTTTTTTCATTTCGTTTAAACGTTTTATTCTTTCTGAACATTTATCGATGCTATTTTGATAAGACTCCAATCTTCGCTGAACTTTTAATACTTGATTATCTAAAGTTGATTTAGTATGAATGTGTTTTATATTTTCAGCACAAGGTATAATTTTGTTCAATAATTGAGTAGCCTCATCAATTTTTAACTGAAATTTATTCATATTTTCTTCCATACTATTGATCAAATTTATATTAACAGGGATTTCCACAGACATTTTTACATCATTTTCTAAGATATTTAATAATGGCAGAATACTATTAAGATATTTTTGATATTCAATCCATAAGGAAACAATTTTTTCAAGGTCTTCTTTTCGTTCGTTTATTTGTTTTTCAGTATTATCAAATTGTGTACTCAATAACTCATTGTTTCTGCTCAGTTCGTCTAAATTTAAATCTGTCGAATATTGATTTAGATAATCTAATACATAGTCTATTCTAGATTTTTGCTCTTTAATAGCCTTTAAGTTTTCTTTGATATCTTCAACAGACTGAAGTTTGATTTCTATCTGTTCTTTTTCAATTTCTTCTTCTGGCTTACACCATGTTAACTTTTCATCAGCACTTTTAATTAAATGTAGAAGATTATTCAAATCATCTTCCAAATGTTTTTTTAAATATGTCATTAACGTTGTTTCTACTTTATCAACTTGTTGTACAACACTTTCATATCGCTTTTTAAGACTTTTTAATTCCTTAATTGCTGTTGATTCTGACATTATTGGAAAAGTATCAGTCATTTCTGATACTAAGCGATTAACGGTATCAATATTTAAATTCATTTTTATTAGATCATTTTTGCATTTTTGGCATGATTTTAAATTAACCAATAATGCATCAAGTTCATTATTTAAATTATCACACATGATTACATTTTCACGTATTTGATTAATTTCAGTGGTACGTTTTTTTATTTCAGCTCGAATTGCTTCTTCTTGTTGAGAAAATGCGCTAATTCGACCAACTAAATTACTAGCAATATTTTCAATGCCGCTGAATTGGTCATCTATTAATTCACATAATGAATTTAATGTTAAAATTGGTTTATGTCCATTAAGTTTTTCTAATTTTTTTATTTTTTCAGTAAGATTGTCTTTTAATTCTAAATTAAGTTCATTTTCTTCGGAATATTTAACGAGCTTGCTTTTAATTTTTTCAATATCATCAAAATTGGAGGCGCAGTCTAAAAGTTCAATGTTTACATCAGATAACCATTGTAAAATACTGTCTTTGGCTTCGTTTACTTGTTTCCAAATTACATGTTGAGAGTGTGCAATTTCATTATTTTTTTTTATCTCGGAATAATATGTTTCCCAGCTTTTTAAATCACTTTGATAGTCTTGATTTAATTGTTTAATATCAAGCTGCTGATAATTTTCAGATAATGTTATTAATTTCTGAACAGCTTCTTCCATCGATGGCAATACATCCATTATGGTAGTACTCATTTTTAATGCTTTATTATATTTTTCTTCCATCACTTGAGCCTCGGTTAAATCATTTGGAGTTTCAATAAATTCTAAAATCGTTTTACATTCTTTTTTAGTTGACTTCAATTTATTTTTGATATTATTAATATTTAGCCAATTTTCATTAATTTCTTTCAAATTTCCAATTACTCGTTCAGATTTGATATTTAAAGCAGACAACTCAGCATTCGTTTCCAGTATTATATTTTGTACAAATGTTGAAGTATTTTTATCTAACTGTACTAATAATTCACCTTCTGCTTCTAAAGTTTGTATTTGTTTATTTAGTTCACTTAAATCTGTTAATTCTTGTAGTTTTGGAACTATATGAATAATATCATTCCAGGATTTCATAGATGACATGTGATTATTCATTTTGTTCTCAACTATTTTAATATGTTTCACCAAATCTTCATTTATTGCAATAAAAGTTTTTTGGCAATCCTTTACTTTCTGTTCATTTTCTACTTTTGCTTTAAGCTTTTCTCTAAAATTTTTAAATAAATACAAAATATAGTATACAACTTTATATAGTATTTATTATATAGGAACAGGATAATTGATTGGCTATCTCACCCCCCTCCCACCACTAAAACAGTCGACAAAAACAGAATGTTGATCAACTATAAATTTAGTCTACAAAATTAAAAAAAAAAGGATGTCCTTTATTTTTTTCTTATTTACATTTTAAAGATGTATTTTCGTTGGAGACACACCCCCCCTTCATTATAAATATTTCTTCGCTAAATATATAGCAAAATGTATAAAGAAATATTAAAATAAAGTTATTTTTCATTTTATAGTTTTTTAATAATCTCGCAACAAAAACAGACCATTTTAAATAATTTCCCCAACTCTAATAAACTCAAATCTAGCCACAAATATATTTTATCATTCATTTTCATGATATATGTAAATATATTATACACCCTTAATAAACTTAATAAATTATCCCATATATAATATGTATTAATTTTAAATATTTTACTTACTGCATTTTTTCCAATTTAATTACTAACTGTTTAAATTGATCTGTAATTGACAATCCAGGAATAGTTGTTTTACTTTGATGTAATAAATTTTCAATTGAGTCTATATTTTCTTCCCATAATTTTATTTCCTCTGAACATTCATTTATATCATTTATTAAGTTAGATTTAGATTGATTCGTATCAAACTGAAATTCGATATGACTCAGTTTTCCTGATAAAGTTTCATTCCAGATAAAAAATTCATTCGCTTTTTCGAGTAAAATTTTTTTCTTTTGGATTCGATCTTGAAGTTCCTAAATTTTCATTTAAATAAATATGTTTATAGTTTTCATAATTAAAATAATTATAATTATCTTACTCTAAACTGAACGATTGATTGTTTTACAGTAATATTATCGTCAAAATGCTTCACATTTTCTTCAATTTCACTAAATAAAGGTTGTTTTTCTATGTGCTCTTCAGTGAACGAGTGAAGTTTTTTCAGTGTTTCTTCAATTGTATTACTTGGAACAATGTTACATTTATTTACTTTTGAATCCAATTCATTTAACCACTCATAGAAGGTATTTACTTTGATTTCATGTTCTTTTCTAAAATTCATATTATTTTTTGAATACTCCATTATATATTACATGAGAAAAATGCATATATTTGTTATATCATAATTATACATGGAAATAAACGAACCTAAAACAATATAAAATAACGCCGCGCAGTATAAAGGCTAGTTATAGACTAGTGTGATAATTTAATATAAATATTAAAACTATACAGATGATCACTCGGAACCGATATATAACATATATCGAACTCGACCAAACTAATTCACGATCATACCCAAAATACAAGATCAATAGAAATCCATTTTTTTTTAATAAGCGGGGACAGAGATCATCGGGAGCATAGGCCCTATATAAAAGCGTTTTCCAGTAGGTAGCGGAGCCGCGCTCTCTTCTTCCTTTTGTGACATAAGTTTAAATATAATTAATAAATTAATTACGCGGCAACACCGCATTTTTTAATTTTTTCCTTCTCTTTTTGTCGATACATTTCACTGCCATACTCGTGGTAAGTTTTAATTGTCTTCGGTCTTTGTTGTTCTAAATTGTCTTTATTTATTTATTTTATATATAAATTATGCACACTTTTGTATGTCAGGATTCAGCCTATCCTCTGCGTAATCGATATTTTGTTATATCGTTGCAAAGGGGAAAAGCGTTGAGCTTATTTTGTACTATTTTGTAAATCTTTTCTAATCACACCTTGAATATGTGGTGGAGTCAGGTATATCTATGTGCATGCAAGTCTTAAGCTACGTTCATAGGAGCACTGGTTAAAGGTAATATTTCTCAGAACTAGTCCGCTGATAATAATCGTCCATTTCAAACTTGAACTTGCATGAACCGTGCCTTTCTCTTCTCTTGCCTGCATTCAGTGTGTCAAACATGTTTGCATTAATTTAATTTTCTATTTTATTTTTATTTTTTTGTTAACTTATATATTTGGCCGGTGAGCTTTTATGAGTTATAATCGTAGCTGTTGTCTACATTTCATCTTTATAAAGACATTAAAATCTGGATTGGTCATCATTGAGGTCTTCTTCCATCATAACGTAATGACTAATGAGCATGCGCTGGATATTTCTGGTGTTTGAGCACTCAGTGATTGTTGTCTCTTTATAAATATTATAACGTAGTTGTTATACAATTACAATCTTGTATTATAATAAAATATTTATTCAACAACAAAGCCTACAAAGGTATTATATTTAACTTATTGACGACGAGCATCGAACTCACACCTGCATTTCCCTGTCCACAGCATATACCTACGCATATATAAACTAAGTCATTACTAAGTACATTATTATTTTTTTATATATCACGGACAGACGGTGAAAATGTAAGTGCAGTTATTATATATCATATATACATATTAAGTTGTAGTATAATTGAATTATAATTATTACCATTTCATACTCTACCACCTATAATGTACCACAACCACCCTTTATACCTCATTTCCTTTTTCTTTTATATTACATATTACAGTAGAAATCAAATAAATGGTTAACATGTAGAATCATAAAAAAAAAATAAATATTTTTACAATAATTGTTGATAGTTAATTATTAATATATCGAAATCTTGTAATACATAATAATTAAACTATATTAAATTCAATTTACTTGTCAGAAATAATATTGGAAATGGTTTGCATTTGATCGTGCATGATCTTTATATATTCATTAGTTTTGTTCTTTAAACTGGCCAACTTCTCCTTGATATCGCTAGTAGTTTCCACCGAAAAATTTTGATTTACTCCGTTTAAACTTTGCATAAGACTACAAATTTCACTATGACATTCATTGAGTTCTTGATATAATGCCTAAAATGTATAATTATTAGTACATAATATCATGTTACTAAGATGTAAAGTGATTACTTTATATTCTAATAATTTTTTCTCGAGTAGGTTTTCCGAAAATGATTGATTTATAATTAATCCCTTCAATTCTGATAATAATGGTTGATTTAGTTTTTCTTCAACTTTTTGTGTTTTTTCATTCAACTCTTTCCAGTTTAATAACAATCTTTGAAGACGGGTAGTTTGTTGAACTGCAGATGATTGTACAGATATACACCGAGATTGAATTGCATCAACTTCGTTCATAATAACAGCAGTCTTATTATCAGCGGCTATTGTTTTAAGATTTTTGATTTTTTCCTGGCACTCCGAATTGATCAACTAATAATAAAATATATGTTATTATAAGACAATATTTTATTTGTTTACTTTTTATCTATTCTATAACTTACTTGTGCATTTTTTAACCAATCATTTGCTAATTGTATTGTAATTGGTTTACCGTAATCAGTATTCATTTTTATTTCGACATGTTCTAACCATGGTCTAATTTCTTCTAATTTTGCTTTATGAATTTGCCACTCATTAAGATCAATGGAAATTTCTTCATTCTTGCGATTAGTATTAGACTCCAAATTTAAAATGGACATTCTAACTTCGTCTAAATCTTGTCTAAGTTTTTGCGTCTCATTAGTATCGGTTTCTAATTATAATACAATTATATAAATAGTTAATTATAAATTATAAGTTTAATAAATATGCTATATACAAATTTATGTGCATATAAAAAATATAAATTAATACTTAAATTTACAAATCGCAGACTTGGAAACTAATGGTTCTATCATGATTTACACATTTTTCAGGAGAGAACTTTAAAAATTTGAACATAAGGTTAGTATTTTCGTCTACTTCATTCGAAGGAATTTTATTACTTCATATATATTCATAAATCTGGAATGTTGTATAAGATTATTAAGAAAAAAATTTGGCTTGATTTGACTTTAACTAAAAACCAATATAAGTATTTTAATTGGGAAACTACAGTTTTTAAAGTTATAATCCATAATTCCATATAGAACTTATTGACTCTAAATGAATAGTTTTATAAACAGTCGATGAAATCATTTGTTTGGGAATATTTTGTTTAATGTAGCTTTGTGTATTAACATGACCCGCATTATTATTAACATATTGTAATATCGGTGATATTGGATTAGAATAAAACATTTTAATAAATATCTAACATATTGAAATTTTGAACCTTTATATATTTGTAAATATTATTTTAGTTTTAGTAATTCTAAGCGTTATAACACACTGATTGGTTAAAAAATAATATTAAAAATCTATTACAGAATCTTTAGTTTCCAAACCCACAAAATATTGGAAGATTTAAAAAAAAATACCCTTTTCAAAACTATGCAAATCTTGAGTTAAACGATCTAAACTATGTCGCCGTTTTTGTAATTCATCTTGAACTTCTTCAATTCCTCGAGCCTTAATTTCGGGATTGGTTTGATCTTGGTCTATTCTTTCTATAACCGCGGGAGCTGATTCGATAGACCAAACATGAATTTTGTTTAATCCAGAGTCTAATTCACATAATTTCATTGAAAGCTTTTCTAATCTCTGGGTTTCTTTATCTACTGTTTGAATTGTATCTACCAATTTACTTTCTATTACATTAATCTAAATAATAAAATAAAAGTTTTCAATTAAAATTTAATATACTTAGAATATATTATACTAATTTCAAACTAGTGAATATACAAATGAATATGATATTACATTTTAATAAAATAATAATTAATTTAACATAATATTACTTCGTTTTCTAGTGAAAATTCTTTTTCAGGAACATGGAGATTTTGTGATATATCTCGTAATTTATTAAGCATATTTTCAGCTGCTTCTCGCAAGGCGAGACTTAATTCTTGTTTACTTCTTAATTGCATTGAAATTTCTCTAGAATCATGTTTATTATCATCAGATACAGTTTTTAATTCCCTCTCAGCTTTTTTAATTATTTCCATTATTTCATTTTTGGTTTTCGTATAGTCTGTTAATAGTTTCTGTGCATTTTTTAATTTATTGAACTTATCAATTGACTCGTTATAGACGAAACTCCAATCTGTTTCCAATTTTGAAACAAGTTGTGGAATAAAGTTTGGTACGGAAGACGAATTTTTCACTAATTGTTTGCCTCGCTGTAACGTCGACATTACAGTCATTCGCTGCTTCTCAAGTCCTTCAATTATATGTTCCTGATTTGTAATTAATTCGCTTAAATCCTCCCACGATTCACCTTTTTTTGATAATTGCTCATCTTTAGTCTTTTCTAACATTTTTCCTATCTAAAAAAAAAATATATATACGTATTAAATAAATTGTATAATGAACACAATAATTTGTAACAAAAAAAAAATTAATTGTAATCACATCAACTTACTTCTGTTACTTCTTTTTTGTAAATAATACATTTAGTGTACATCTCGGTTTTAGTTATGGTCATGTCAATGGATGGTATTAAATGTTTATATCGTCCAATTAATTGTTCTAAATCTTTTTGTTCTATCTGTTGTTTTTCTTCAGACACATATGGCAGTAAACTGTCCAATATCTGAACCATCCACTTCATATCATTACGTTTACTATCAACATCACGACAAATGTCCTAAGTACAAGAATTTATTATAGTATTAAATTGAAAGTGATAAATAATTTGTAAAATTCAAACTTTACTTGAAATATAGACTTTTCTTTTTCAAATTCTTCATCATTTAAAAGGCCTTTTAATAATCTTTCAACACTCACATCTACTGCATTCATCCATTGTTCTAGATCAACAAATTTAGCTTTATAATCTTGAAGCTGGTTAGGTATTTCTTTACATTTTTGTCTCATTTCTGTAGTTCTTTTTTCTATGTTTTCATATCGACTTATCGATTTGTTTAAATTAGAATCAACCGACGAGTCATGCGATTTTTTACTGACAATAGTCATATTTTTTAAACACGATTTAATTTCTTTAAATATAATACCATTATCAAAGTATTCCTAAAAATACCATTAAACATAATGAATTAACATTAATTTAGTATTAATGAAATTAATGTAACTTACAATATTCCGTTTGAGTATTAAGTTGATATTTTCATTTCTACTAAACATTTGTTGCTCGATATTTAGTTCTTTCTCTGCTTCATTCATACACTGATTAAATGTCATTTCATTTAATTTAAATTCAACTTTTGTGATGTACTCCGGAACTAAACTCAAACATTCCTATAAATAATTTTAATTTTAATTATCTGTTTAATCAATTAGTTATCGTGCATTACATTATATTTAAATTTGATATCTTTGGATCTATTTCTTATTGTTTCTTGTTCACTAGGTAAAATGCATCTAAGAAGTTCACCTTCGACATTTTCCAATTCAGTAATCCATTTATTATTATTAGAATACTCGAAATACACCTACAAACATAAAGTTTGATTATTACTTGTAATAAATTTAATTTATATTTTAAACTTTATACTTTTTGTGATTCTAATGTTTGTCTTGAATTCGTTTGTTCATTTAAAAATATTTGTTTACTAGTTTCAATCCAATCTAGTATGACTTTTTCTATTTCGATAAAATTATGCCAACATCTCAAAGTTTGTTGTAATTTCTAATAGATAAACGTTTATAGATAATATATTATAAAAATTATAAATAAAATATATGCATACGATATCCCACTGTTGACATTCTTGAGTTATTCTAGAAAATTTAGCATTCAAGTCAGCCATCGTTTGTACAAATTCAGCATTATTTCCCTGATCGTTTTCTGGTTGAATCGATTTAATAATGCTTTGAAATATTTTGTTTTTACTTGATAACATCGACTGATAGTATGACATACGTAACATAATGCTCTAGAAATATAATTCAAAATGTTATTAACTTTTCAATAATTGATAACCGAGCAGCACAATCCACAATATTTGCCTTTAAATATTCAATGTCACCATGTAATTCTTCTTGGCTTTTACTTAATTTCAACGTGAATAAAAATTCTTCACAATTATTTAACCAATCATTTATTTCTTTTTGGCCTGTCTCAAGAGCATCATACTGAACAAGCATGTGATGGAGGGCATTTAGTTGTATTGGTATAGTTGCTCTAATATTGACCAGTGATTCTAAACAACATAAAATAATATTAATATAATTTGTACATAGGTCTAATGTATTTTAAACGTATATTATGCACTTATTATTACTATTTTTAATCCCTTAGTTCTTTATAATATAAATATTTATAACAATATGTTATGACGAGTTTAAATTTGAAAAATAAATAAAATATATACGTAGGATATTGGAATGTATAATTTTTTATTGAATTTTTTTTTTTTTAGAATAGAGAATTATTTTAAAATACTGAACAATTAAATTAATTAAATAGTAATACTAAAATAAACATGAAAACTTATTAGATAAAATGTTTACTATTTTATATATTATATATTATATAACATATATATTTTAGGCATTTATTTTGATAAATAAATTATTTTATATAAACTATAACTCAGAAATCCGTATAATTAGTTTGATTTTCAATTGAACTTGCCTTTTTCTCTTTTAACGCATAACATCATCTCGTTGACTTCGTCTCTTGTCAAATCTTTTATTAATACTTGGAATTTTTTACTAATTGTCTTAAAAAGATCATCCATTTGATCCAGTTGTGATTGAAGACTCTATAAAATAATAAACAGTTAGGTAATAATTTATTTAGATTACTACTAAGAGTAAACGTGATTATACTTGAATTTCATTTAAGTAATCTTTAATTTTTTGGGATGAGCTCAAATGTATTGATGACATAATTTGCTCTGCTCGTATATTCCAATTATGTAATATTTCCAGTCCTTCTAAATATTCTTTTCGGTTTCTAATCATATCTCCAGAGTGCATATAATCTTTAGCTTTCTGTAAATATATATAAAAAAATATGCATTGTGATCGTCAAATTATATATTATATTATTTTATATTTACTAAAAATATGTTTTCCCACGTAGTTGTAATATTTCGAAACTCTTGTTTCAACTCAGTACCTATTGAATCTTCACATGTCGCGATTAAAAAGCTGACAGTATCGTTAAGCAATTCATATTTTTCTTTCCACACACCAATATCCTAAATGATGTATCTATTTTTATTATATATTCTAAAATCTATTTTATCTATCTATTCTAAAAAAAAATACCTGAAAAAACTCGATTCGTTGCTCGTGTGGCAAATTAATCTTTTGGACCGCATCTGATAACCACATTTTCATATCTGAAGATAATGATTTCCAACGTCTCCAATAAGATATTACTTCTTCAAGCATACTCTGTGCACATCTCAACTCCATCGCAATACTTTTCCATTGATCAGCAGTTTGTCTCATGAATTTCTCAATGGCAATTGACTCCTTATACTCAACATTGCATTCGTGCTTATATTCTTGTACAACATTTTGCATATCTATAAATGCTTTGTTAAATTCTTGAAATATATTATTTCCTATAACGAAATTGTTGTATTTTTCGAGAAGCTGTGAAACATCCTGTTGATGGCCATATTTAACAGTCCATGCTTTTAGTTTGTTTTCAGTCAAATTCAAAAATGCAATTAAACAACACTAAAAAAATAATATACTTATTGTAATTTATACACCCTAATGGTCCATGCTTTTAGTTTAATTAAAGTCCATAAAAATTACATACAATCTTAATTAGATTTTTTTTAATAATATATTATTATAATTAATATTATTTTTCTCCAAATAATAAAAATACCTTGTGTTCTAAAAACTTTAGATAGGTTCGCCGTTTATGTGAATCTACTTCAATTATATTAAGACGTCTCGATAAATCATTTACTTCTCTGTTTTGATTTTTAGTTTTTACTAACAGTTCGTTAAACTTCTGTCGGACTTCTGGTAAATCGGCGAAAAATGACTAAAAAAATATTAATTAAATTTAAATTAATATACCTCCAAAGTATTATAAGTGAATTTATACTTTATGATCTTCCAATTTTCTGCTAATTATCACTGCAGTCTCTTCATTCATAATAGATGGAATATTGTTATCATTAATAAGTTGCTCAGCTTTTGTTATCCATTCTCCAATAACTTTGAATGGTTCCGGTAAAAGTGTATCCAACTGCCATTGCCAATTCTTCATCTATAAAATTATTTATGAAAATCATTACAATTATATACATTATAAAACATTAATATTTATATATATATAAATCATTTACTAAATTTTCTAATAATATCCAAAGCCTTTCTAAATCTTTCCACGATTGCGCTGAGATACATATCGATGACCCAGAATTGCATATTGTCTTTAGTCTATTATATAAATGACTCATTGTAACCATTTCCTCTTGAGCTTTTGAAAATTCCTAATAATAATTCACAAAATAAATTATATTCTAAATACAAAATATATTCATTGCTATTAACCGAAAAGTCTTGAGAAAAATTCTGCGGCCAAGATAGGTATTGTGTTCTTTCAGTTAGCCATGATAGTAGAAGATTATAGTCCTGTTGAATTTTATCTATTGATTCTCCGCTATTACTTCGAACTTTGGGATATTTATGAACAAATTGCGCTACATAAGTCATGACAGATCTTTCATCCGGGCGATCAACGTCTACATCCTAAAAATATATTTTAATTAATTGATATAAATAATAAAATACCTCCGATGTATAATATTTATTTAATTCAAAATTTAAAACATACTTCCGGATCCAGCAAGCGAGTGATTCCTAGATCTTGTTCAGCAACATTAAATGCGGTTTCTAGTCTAGTATGATTCGTTTCATTTCTCAAAGTATTTATATCAACCAAATTAGTTTGTATAGTATCTATGATGGTGAGGAAAGCAATACCATCCCTCCAACTTGGTCCAAAATCTTTTACTTTTAAATTACTATCCCTAAGTTCACAAAATATTGATAAAATATTATTTTACACAAAATTAATCAAATACATACTTAGGTATCACGGCTCCGACCCATTTTAATAAAGTTTTCTTAGCCCCGTCAGCTTTTCGGTTGCTTTCCATTGTAGGCGATCGAATGCTTTCAAAGCTACTCGTGCTCCCGCTAAAAGAGTAGTTTAACGACGAGAGTCCTTTTGTATTCTCTTCAATCTGTTAAACGTCAAGAGCGTTGAGAATTTTAAATAAATTGAGTTACTAAACGCTTTTGCCATTTAATTTAACAATATTTATGATTATGTTCAAAATCTTTATTTTTATACTCACATCATTTGTAACAGTAATTCCACATTTACGAAGCTTAGAATTTAATTATTTAATTATATATAAAAATAATTATACCTATTAGTGTATAACAATAAAAAGAAATAATATTTGTATTACCTGGAAGTATAAAATTATAGTCCATATGAGGCCTAAAACTATAGGAGGTCTTCCATCGACAATATCAGCAGAATTTATGTTTACTAATTTGATCTAAAATCAAACAAAACAATACATTAAATACACTTTTAAAAATTTCGCATTTATTTTAGTATTGATAAAGATATAGAAACACTAACCCGTTTACTTTGTAAAAATTGTATTGCAGTGTTTACATTACTCAAAAAATGTGGTCTCCTCATGTTACGACCGCGCTCAATAGCCTTTTAAAAAAATTTAGCTATACACTTTATCTATTAAATTTTAATTTTAATTAAATATAATGGATTTACCAGCCTATCTCCCGATAAAACTTCCAGTAATGCAAGTAACTTTGTACCATCTTTAAGATCTTCGATCAAATCGTGAATTTTTAGTGGTGGTATCCTCTGTATAATAATATAACAAACACAATTTATAACCGAAATAATAATATACAATATGGACGTCTGTATACGTTACCTGACACAAATACGAGTTTATCCAGTTAACAAATGTCTTCTTCTGCACTCTCTCCTGTTCGTCTATATATACGTTACAAAACACACGAACGCCGTTGGTATTAGATACATGCGCCTTAGGGTTGTTTTATTATTTATATATATATAAACGTGTATTTTTTTTTAAAATCATAACTGTAAACTAAAAGATTCCGTGTGCAATTGTAATTTATAATATTGCTCCTAGGAACATGAAGTATATAGGACAGTAGATCACCCGTTTTCGTTTCAGGTTGTCACCGTGCCGGTATCCGAACTGACATAATAATAATGCAATAAGGGACAAATGTTTAATCGATACTATTATATTAAACGGCTTATATGGTAGGATATCGCACTAGAATTTCATTTCTACAAGTATTACATAACGCAAGAAAATACAATATATCCAGCGTGCAATCATAGTATTATCGTTATATCAAATCATGAATGCTGTCATATTATAATAGTTCTATACATTATGCATAGAAAATAATACACTTTTCGTTATACACTTAAAATGTATTCAACATCTTTTATAACTTATTATTTATTTTTTTTATTTTCACGTGAAAATACCAAGTAGAAACGTCGAATTTTAAAATTAAGGGACTAGGCAATTTTAAGGCAATTTGAATACAAATGAAAATTTAACAATTTAAAAATGTATAAAAACATTTTTTTTTTGTGCAAATTATTTCTATGATTGACTATAGTCATTTAATATAGTAAAATTTACTTATAAACTTACTTTATGATTTATAATACATATACAACAATATACATACACAATAATACATATCAGGGGCGAATGCAAGGTTGAAAACCCCTCTGAAATTCAAGAAAAATAAGAAAAATAGACAACCTGGCCTGAACAATTTCCTGTGAGATAAAAAAAAAACTAAACCAAAACTAAGTAGGATTAAATGTTATTTACAAATTGAGATGGTATGTTGTATATAAATATGTAAAATATAGGTTAGTAGTGGCGTATTTACAAGGGGGGAATGTCTGGGGTACTGAACCCCTCCCTAGAACCAAAAAAATATTGATTTTAAAAACTTAAATAGGTAAATATAATTAATTTTTATAATAACTGAAATTAGTGTTTGATAATTTAAAAATTAATAATACTGCCCTAAAAATGAATATAATGACTACATTTTAAAATTCTGAACGGTGCAAAATATTTTTCCGTTTTACCAATGATTTTACAAATGTGGTTGGATCGTTTTGGTACCTAATTAAAATTTGATGAACTATATTATTATTACTAGGCTGTGGTTCTTAGATGCATTTTTCATTTAGTACAAAACTAAGGAATAGTCAGCGTTAAAATTTAAAGAAAATTTATCAATTAAAACTTAAAAGTATGCCAAATTAATGTATTAATATTAGATTTCACAACTCTCGTGATATATCCTGTAGTTTGTTTTATGTAGTATTTCTATCAAAGACTGTTACCCATGTCGTCAGTTATACTTATGCCTAAAAATTAAATTTCAAATAATTTAAAAATAAAAACCCCCATTTACTATACAGTTTAAGCAATATAAAAAAAGTTACAAAATTAGGAAAAATGAATAAATATAAAAATATGTAATGTTGAAAAAATTATTTTACCACTAATTTTTGTTCGTGCTAATGTCTGTAATGATCATATTTTTCCATGTGATGCAAAATATTTTACAATAATATTCTAAAAACATCAAAATTAGGTGCAATTTAAAGATAGAAATGTCCAAAAGTTCAAAATTCAAATGAAACATTTTGAATAAGTATTATCATTGATTATATATTATAATATATAATCAATGGTATTATTTACTAATGTATATATTGTAGTGCATGGACCCTGCTACTTCCCCCGTTTACCAATAGTCCTTTGTCTGTTAAGTGATTTTCCCCTAAATATAGTAAAATATAAAAAGGATAATAAATGATTGGTTTTCAATATATTTGGCCCCCACTCTCCCAGAAAAAAATTTAAAATACGCCACTGTAGATTAGGTACATGGTCGTCCATATATTTTTAATTTTCAATTAAGGTTTTTAGGTGGGTATTAACTATATTATTATAAAGTTATGGGATAACAAAAATTGATTTTAAAATTACTCAAAAGTCAAATCTATAAAAAGTATTACCATATGATAATATGTACCAAAAATAATTTATATACATATATGTTATAATACTAATTATAATAAATTTCTGTTCCTTACATAATAATATAATATACTAAATTCATTTTCATCTATATATTATAATTTTTAATAGATTGTGTTATTTAATTTATAACAAATAATATGACTAGGTACTTAATAAGTAGGTATGTACTTATACATAATTAAATACATTCTATCTAATTTATAATAAGCACCTACATACATTTTTATAAATAAGTTTAACATTCGAACATAAATATACCTATTATAAAGTAATGTACATTAATTATAAATTATTATTATTTTGTGTACCTAGTAAAGGTACATTTTTAAATTCTGAAAATTATTTTGCCCGCCTTTATCAATTTAGAAAATATAAAATAACAAATTATATATAGTTCGATTCTATTTGATTAATTTATACAAATATAAATTTAAAATTTTTTAGAAAACAACACCCGAAATTTTTTTTTTTGCGTTTGCCCATGATACATATACACATTTATATTATATAATGACTAGAATACGTCACAGAAAAATTAAACAAAAATGTAATTATAAAGAAAGTATCCTTATTTTTTGTCTAAATTTAAACATATTTTACGAGTTGTAAAAATGTTGTAAAAGTGTTTTGTTCATATTACTAAGATGTTTCTTAAATTATTAAAATGGAAAATGATAAAATGTACATAAAATACGTTGTAGGATATTTGTGTCTTAGGTATAAAGCCTTCTTATGAAAAAAATAACTGAAAATGACTATAAACCTTGAAAGAGTCACATACCTATACATTTTATGACGATTATTTCAATATTGGTAAGTACCTAATGTGTAAATATTTTATATAATATATTGTATAATGTGCATAAAATTATTCTTTTAAGGTAGGTATATTTCAAATTTAAATGTTCAATTTATATATATATAGTATTATATATGTATCTATATTGATATATTGTGCTTGAAAACGTGTTTTAATTATATAAACTCTGTAGTAATTGTGTGATGTTTTCAAAACTTTCTTAACAATATGAACCAAAGAAATGAGTTGTGGACACGCTATATGTAGATATCTATTCAATGGGCTGTTCAATGACAAAAATGGTATCAAGAAAACGTTTGTGTTTTAACATGATTAAACATTCATAAATATATTGTAATAACTCACAAAATTAATAGTTGATTTATGGCAATAACCGATTTTATATTTTAAACCTAAATATCTACTTAATAAATATGAAAACAATGCAAAAGAGATTTTACCATCGTAATATAACTATCAACGAATTACAAATGCAATTGATTTTGATATACAACGCAAACAAATATTTTATAATAGTTCTTTCACTCAAATCAAAATTTAGATCGATATTGCGAAAAACATATAAATATTTAGCAACAAAATTTCCATGCATATACCAATAAATTATTCATCACTTTAGGTATTAAAAATTCGTATCGTAAATATTAAACTGACAATAATTAATGTTCTTTAGTATACCTATCACTTTCATAGATAGGTACATAATAAGTGTTATTGTAAACAGGTTTAAATGGCCAGTAAAGGATAATTACACGTTTTAACCGATATAGGTACCTCTATATACCTAAACGAACAACAGCCCGAGGTTTAAGTCAATCAAAAGAATAATTATTATTTTTTCAATATAAATATATTATAATATATACACATATTATAATATGTACTCACATACATAATATAAAAAAAACATGTTATTTATATAAATAAGCATATAACATTATGTACATCATATCATCACGAGGCGATCCATTTAATATGAACGGACCAATATTAAATTCCTATATAATTTTAATCATTTTAAATATGTGTTGTAAAAAAATTCAATAACTATACACTAAATATCAATAAATGTAATTAAAATCATTTTTGCACGAAACCAAAATCTGATCATTTTTTGGTGAAAAATGGATTTTTTTTTATTCTTCGAGGAAAACTGGTTTTTCCTTTCCTCTTGTCTGTTTTCACTTGGGGTAAATAGTATATAAGGTATTTATAGTTCAATCGTCTGTATTTAAATACTGAGTAATTTAACAGTATATTATAGAATACCCTTTGAGTGATCTATAATAGTTTTAAAAATCATGATTTAAAAACTTTTTTTTTAACCACATTGCTTGCGAGTTTTCATTAATCTCAACCCAACTAAAGTTGGTGTAAATATAATATATTATTATGTACAATTTGATATACACGTACACCTTTTACGATAAAGTTATATTTTTCTTAAATTTTCGCATTTATTGAAAATAACGCAGTTCAAACATCGCGTGACTATGCACATTTTATTACTTTTAGTTAAATCAGACAACCGAATAAGTTTTTAAAAATGTATAAATAGTTATATCATTTTAATTGATCCAATGAACGACCGAATTGTTGTATACATAGCCATATATACGTTTAGTTTAATTACCAGAAATTAATTTTAACGATTATATATTTTGGAAACATCAGTTACCTATAGTTATTGTACCTACCTAATCGTACATAATTAATAATTGTATATCTGTATAATGTTGTAAACATACATAGATTTGATGAGTTATGTATCGTTTTAAAATTATACTTCAAATTATTAATATATTCATTTAAACGTATTATTGAATAGATAAATAATAACGTTTAGTAGGTAAACTGTAATTTTTAGTTATTATCATGTATTTAATTCCGTAAATATACACTACAAAGGTTGCATTTCTAAACGATTTTAATTATTTTGGCCGAAAGTATCACTGCAGCATCAGACTTTGTGAATTTATTATTTCATTAGCCTATTTCGTCCGGGAACAGCGGCTATAAATAATACGCACAATGTACAATGCACTTTCCGAAACCGATTAAACTTATTTAATGCTATTTTAAATTTAGCCTCTATATAATTAGACCGTTTTGTAGTTCTTTTTTTTTTAACTCTAACGGGTCATTATAAACCATATATTGTTAGATTATTTTATGCAACTGAATATTTTAGAATCTGAAATTGTTTTAACTTAAGTACGTATACAGGTAGCATTATTTAAAAGCGTACAATATAAGAAGTCATATTGTATATTATTAGGTATACGCTGGTGTGTCACATAATAAATTATGTATTTTTGGAAAATAGCCAAATTTTAATAATATTATGATAAAAATAAGTATTAATTCAGACGGATAGTTTATATTCAATATGATTTTATTATGTACCTACGAGTTTTCGAGATGATAAGAATTAATGATTATTTTCCAATTTACTTATTCAAAAATCGAGATAGTGTTGGAATTAAACTTAAATAAAAATAGTGCATTAAAGATCAAATTTCAAAATTACAACATCCAACTACCCATATTAATTGAGTACACACCTATTATATATTTTACAAATTCGAAATTATATTGTCGTATTATTTAATAAAATTATGGAACGAAGGAAAAACAAATTTTGTATTTTATTATATATTATTTTCTTTAATGAAAAATCAAAATATCCAGATAAATTTAATTAGATAAGTGAAATTTTTATCTAAGATAATTGTTTAAATAACATGTCATTATTTATCTAGATAAGATAAAAAGATAAGTAAAATTATAGACAATGTTCAACACTGGTTCCTAGAGGTATTTTGAAACGGGCATTAATGAAAAATGGGGTTATCAAAGGTATACGTTAATGTAATTAAGGATATATATGAATGGGCCGAGTAAAAGAGTAAGTAGTTTGTGTGGAAAAACTGAAGATTTTCCGGCCAGAATAAAAGTAAGGATTAATAATAATAATAGGCTTTGAGTCCTTATTTATTTTCCTTAGTAATGGATAAAATAACAAAGAATATGTAGGCTGAGGTACAATGGTGCACGCTGTTTGCAGATGTTATAGTATCGGCTGATGAATGTCTTGCGAAAGTAGACGGTAGACTGAATAATTGGAGAAAAGCTCTAGAGGGGAAATAATTGAAGATTAATAGAATTAAAATCGAATGTATTTTGAAGAAAGGAAACATAGAGCGAATAAGAAAAAGTAATAATAAAGTTGTTTGGGAATGTAGTAGGTGAGTTTGAGAGGTTGGAGTATTATTAGGATATGTTCTACAGAAGAATGGTGGTTTAGACTCAGTAAAGATTCGCAACCTTTTTATATTTCAGCACACTTTGCACTTTAACATATCTTTACGGTACATAATATACGGATGTTGCACCAGCACCGCACATTCAGAAAAATTGAAATGTTTTTATTTCATTGTGCAATTTTTGAAACCTGTCATGCAAATTCACGCTAATTGCATGCTAAATGATGAAATAAAAACATTAAAATTTTTTCCGAATGGGCGGTGTTTATGCAACGTACGTAGGTATATCATATCTATTGAATACAAAAAAAAAGCATGTAGATATTTCCTTTAACATTTTTAACTAATAAAAATAACTTTAAATTTATATTAGGTAACTATGTGTGCAACGAATTATATAGTTATACGCTTATACTATAAAATTAGTAAAGTACAAATTCTATTATAGGTTGAACATTTGTAACAGCAATACATAAATTGGCTTCAACTCAATTGACTTGCTTGATGGGGGGGGGGTACTCTGTCTCAAGCTTATGCTTCTACCAGAGGGTCGGATGTATCAGGAGTTATGAGGTGGTGAGGGGGTGATTTTTGGTTTTAGAATTTTAGAAGATGAGAGTACGGTTTCTTTTGTGGCCGTTGAGTAGGCCGGGGCGGGTTGAGATAGACGCGATGTGTGGAAAGGGGGACGAAGTAATTGACTGTTTGAGTTTGGTGGAGGTGTATTCGAGAATGGACGGGATGTTGGTTCAACTCAATTCTACTAAGTACTTGTTTTATGTTGTTTAATACAGAAAATGCTTATTCACATAGATATGATGTGTAGAATGGTAGAAATAAAAGTATAGCTTTCTTAGAAATAGTTGGATATTCCAAAACTAAACCTAACTAAACTAAACTAAACTTAACCAGAATGAATCAAAGAACTCTTTTTATTATTAAATATTATTTGCACTTTAGAATCAGATTAGAATCAATAAACCCATTATTTTCGTCATTATTAAAAACAAGTTTAGTCACTTTTTCTGGTAACACAACTCAATTTTTGAATTTCGTCAACAATAGAAAATAGTTTTTAATTTTTTTTTCGAGTAGTATAAGATATTTAATTATAAGTATTTTGAGTTACTGATAGAGTACTGTTGCTACTGTACTCATTTCTACTGGCTGTAACTAATACATTACCCACACTACTCATTATTCTGGTTTAAACTACCTATTACCGTGTATTGGGGATACATTTTTATCTGTTATTTTTAATATAATATTTAATCAATAATAAGTATTTTAAAATATAATATAATGTAAATGCATAGAACGTCACAAAAGCATATGAAAGTATATTATGAAGTACACATTAAAAAAATAAAAATTACGCTGCACACCGGGTGAATTTCATAGCACACTTCAGTTCCGCGACACAGTGGTTGGCAATCTATTACTCTAAACTTTAGAGGAAGATGAGAAACATAGGATTATGTGTGAATGGATGAAGTGAAGAGAAGCATTAGGTGTTTTATGTGACAAAAGAATCCTTATTAGGTTAAAAGGTTATTATATAAGACAGGGTCAAGTCTGCAATGATGACTCAAAAAGAAAAAATAGAACTGATATAAAACCACTTATAAAATACATATATAAAAAATATTTAAAACGTATTTAAATATTTTTAAAAAGCTGCATTTCCATTTTCCTTAATTTTTCCTATATTTGATACATTAAAATTTATTTGCCAATAGAATGTTTGAAATAGTATAAGTTTGGACGAGGTTTTTATATACTTGATCGAATATTTCTTACTTTTTATATCCTCAATGTGTAAATCGAACTGAGAATGGGTACCGACGAACGATTTCTTCCAAGACGTGGGGGACAACAGACTGTCTCTAGACGAGGACCTGCTTATTGGACTATCCTGGTCAATCAATGACCACGAATGCCTGGTCATTGCAGGACTCCGTTCAGGAGTAATGACGTTTTTCACACTCTTGTGTACTGTTATTTTATTTACAATGACCATTTTGCCTTTTTTCCGACCATCCTTGGTGTACACATCTCGTTCTTCGAGCACTTCTTCGAACGATTCATCGTCCGACCCTTCGCGCAATGCCACTCCACCAACTGCTGCAATTCTCGTCGAAAATCGTTATCATTTTATTTTCAACTATATTCTCTATTTTATTTATACGACTGTGATCGTATTTACGTGTAATTTATATTCCAATATCCTATTTACCAAAATTATTATATTACTGCTATTACTACTTTACTTTTGTCGTACCTATAGCATTATTTTTTAAACTAAATTTAGTTGCTTTTTTTGCTTTTAACTCTTAAAATTTTTTACGTTAATGAAAATAAATATTTAATAAACCTGTAATAAACTTAAACATGACTTAAAAATATATATTAACATAACATCTCCCTAAATATTATATAATAATACGGTACAGTACCTAAATTGCCTATACTATACGCCTTATTATATTAGACAAATATAATATTATCCCCAATAAATGATCAATTATTAGACTTATGTATTATGCCTATTCGACTACATATTAAAACAATAAATCCTATGTTTAAAATCATTTAAAATAACAAAAAATTTAACTTTCAATTTATTATCTTTGTATGGTTATTATAACTTATAATCTACCAAATGGAATGTAATGAAAACATTAACATGGTTTTTCTTAGAACACAATAAAAAAAAATATATATTTTATAAAATAATTTATTCTGTAATACTTTGATAAGCTTCATTTTTAAGTTTTAATATATTACATAGGTAATATATTAAATATATATATATATATATATAGTGTTGGACTATTTTTATAAAATTATATTATATGGTTTATTCAATGGAGTAATAAATTGTTGAACTGCTTAATACAAAATATAATTATTGGTAAAATATCTTTATTATACAAATTATTTATACATAATATACTTATCTCATTTTAAAATTGAAATTTGATTTATTGCTTATTGAACACAATGGAATATTAAATAATTGCACACTTCGACCTTCAATATTTTTATTGTACACTTGTTTACATATATTTTAATTTAATTCTCAACTTTCATAATTTCATTTGAAGTGTATTATTGTTTTTTCTTAGGTATTAGAATAAAAATTATTTATAACTATAAATAATACAAATTTAAAAACTTTGTATTATTAATTTAAACTTTCAGTACATTTAAATCATTGCTTCTAAAGTCTAAATGTTTAAAGTAAAATTATTATTAAGGCTTTTGGAGTACACTGTATTTTTGTGTTCTAAACAAATAAATGGGAAATTTGTTTACGCAGGTACTTCCCGATTTCAGATTTTTGTTCTGAATATATGTATGAAATATTATCAGCCTCTTTTATAAATTATGTAGGAAAAATATTAATATTTTTATTTAATAAATCTTGAAGTCCGGATTATTAAAATAAATGTATTTAAAAACAAGAAAATATATTATTAAATTATATAATGTATATTAATTTCTAAAACGTTAAATATCTTTCCTATATAATCTGGTATGAGTGAATATGAATTTATATCGGGATTATTCTATTTATTATAATTACCTATAATAATAATAATTTATATATATTATAGAAGTAAAATTTTTATTATAACTACTGCACGTATTATATATACATATATTTTTGCATAGTTTTGGGGGAAAATTGTTTTAAAAAGAGGAAATAAGCAAGTAAAAAAAATGGCCATTCACCATTTGCCTAAATTTCCTTCAAAATTATGGAAAATACATTCATATATCCTAAAAAATATTGTTTTATATACAAAAATTATTTTTTATTATTTTAAAATATTTTATTTTTACAGAGTCTCCTGGGCATGTACCCAGTTTTTATCCTCTTCCGCCGGCATTGTTTTTAACATAAGAGGCTCATTATTTGGGAAATTATTTAAAATTTGGGATTTGGAAAAGATTATTTTTAGAGAATTTTAATACTACTATAATCTATACTTATAAATATTTTAGAAGTCTTATAATTTTAGCCCTACCTAATGTATACAGTACCTATACACTGTATACATTTTCTAAAACTATAATTTTCAAAAAATACTTTCTCAAATAATAAGTGTTTTATGTTAAAAGAATCGCCTTGTATGTACTTTAATATTAATCGTATATGGTATTTAAATTGAATATTTTTTATTTTTGTTACTGTTTCCTAATGTAACTAACTAGTAGTAATATAATAAAGAAATTAGGTTACTAGAAAAGGAACTTATAATATTCTTGTATTGTGAACACTCAGTAACACGTTTGTATTGAAACTTATCAAAATACAAAAGATATTTTAATAATAATAAATGAAAGTCTACACTTCATAAAGTGATACAATCAAATATAATAATTCGCAAAACAATGAAGGTGTTTTTGTTCGATATTCAGCCGTTTCGCTTATATTGTGTTTCGAATATATTGTGATAAATGATTATAGGGAAGTTTAAAAATCGACCAGTATTCTTAAATAAAATTATAATATTATGTTGAATTTATTATCAGTATAATAAAAATGATTTATTTTTTAACAATATTTTACAATATTAAAAAAATATATACCTATACCGTATATTATATAGCTATTCATGTTTACAAATATAAACTTTCTTATTTATATGATTCTATTGATTTTTTTTAAATACCTAGACAAAAATAAAGGTCAATTTCGGTTATGCAACTATCTATAATCTTTATAATATATTATACATATAAAATAACCTTGCAGTGAAGTTGTAAAGAATTTATAACTCAAAAATTTATGAAATACCATTTTAAATACTAATTTTACAAATTATTCTTCGATTTTTATACATCTAATGATATCATTGATAACCAGTTTCAGTAATTGTTTATCATTATGCATATTAATATTATTATCAGTGCATTCATTTTTATATAAAGATTTAATTCAACGGATAATAATATGGCTTGTCGATGAATGACAATAATGAACTTAAGATAAAATTTAATTTAAGAACTTGAACTTAAATTTAAATGTTTTAATTAATACTATAAAAAGATATTTCAAATTAAAAAAATACAGGTTGATTTTATTTTTTGTCTCGATTTAAAGAATAACAAACCGGTTTAATCAGCATCAGTAATAATAGGGTTTCAATAATTTTTTGTTTAGCAAAATAGCTCGTAATTTCTTAATCTACGTTTAGCGATCATTATAATTATTGTAACCGAATAGACAATACATATGTACCTATACGTGGGTAAATTTTAAAAAATAAGAATAATAATTCTGGTGATTCTAAAATACAATTAATAATAAAAAGTATTATTAAAAACAAAAATTATTTTCAAATCTCTGTGTACAGATTAATAACGTTGAGTAATACTGTGAAATTGGTAGCTATACGTCATATATTTTAAACCTCGTAATATATTGTCTCTTGTTAAATATTTTAAATATGATAGCTGAAAGATAATATTCTAATCCGATGAAATTATTGTAAATTTATCTTATTATAATATTATAATTGTTTACAAAAACTAATCCTATACAATTTTCAGCTGGATGCATTTAATTAAATATATTTCCTACTTCCCTTTATACATTACAATATAATACTATAACAGTTAGAATATTAATAAATGTTAGAAATACATTTTATAACATAATTTTTTTATGTACAAATATATTATTTATATATTTTTTGAGCACAAAATCAAAACTTTAAAATTTACTTGTCAATAATAATGATAAATTTACCATAGTTAATATCAATGCTGGGCAAGTTATTGCTTTTTTTTAGTTCAGTTAGGTTAAGTTAACAGAAAAAATGGTAAAAGTTTAAAGTTAATAGTAATTTTTTTTCTTAACAATTAAGTTAAGTTAAAAAAATGACTTATTAACTTAAGACGTAAGTTAAGTTAATTTTTTTTGTATGAGTCAATAGAATATTTGAGATATACGGGTATAATAAAATTAAAAAACTATTATTTTTTTGGAAACACTGTTATTTTTTAAATTTAAGCATTTTTAAATTTTTAAAATTATTAACTTAATGTATACTACAATACATAATAATACAATGTATTTATATTAATCATTATTAAAATTAACAACAAATTGGTTCATAAAAATGTTTAATTAGTAGGTAGGTACCCACTCTTTTCTTCAAAATACTAACAAATGGAAATTGCTCATTGCACATTAGTAGGTACCTACCTAAATATTGTTAATTAGTGGGAAATCTAATATATTCCTCAATTTATATTATGGGGAGGTTTATTACATGATATATAAGTAAGTATTCTTGTTTTATTTATATTTTCGGCAAATAAATATTTCTTATAACACCATAATTATTAGAAACGACAAAAACAAATTTATTTTGATTCAACCATTTTGAGAATAGACACAATATGAAATCAAAATTTATTAAATTTATTAAATTATTTCAAAATTAACTTAACTGAGTTTTAATTAAAAGTAACTCGTTATTTAAAAGTTAATACAACAAAAAAATAAAGTTAAATTAACAAAAATCAAATATAAAATGTTATGTTAAAATTAACTTACTTTTAACTTATTAACTCGTTAATGCCCAGAATTGGTTAATATAATATTTAACTATATTTATTTATGAAGAAATTCAATATATGTATAGAACAGATGTTAGGTAATCATTTCGATAACAGTGGAAATTGTATTACGGATCAATAATTAAAATTGATAATGTTAAAAAAAAATTACGTTGTGAAATTGTAATCATTACGTTGAAAACCTAAAAAAAATATACTTACCTATATTTGATTTAACGAGATATTATAATTTGTACATTTATTAATAACGATAATTATTATTATAGCAGTTATTTAGATTACGATATATAATTATATAATATAATAATAAATAATAGTAAACCTTTTTATGATTGATTTTATATATTATACTAATTGTACTAATTAGAAATTTAAGTATTTCATGTACCCATGTGTTTCTTTTATTAATATTATATGTATATTAATATTATAAACACGTAATAACAGAAATGTATTAATTGTAACCATTTAGATTAATTTACATTATCTGTAAATTAAATGTTTTATATATGCAATATGGCACCAATACTGGCATATATTTAGCATCGTTGAACTAAATTATACGTAAATAAATAAATATAAAATACATTTAAAACGTTATCAGCTATTGCCTTAAATTTATCAAAAAAAAAAAAAAATTATTATTTACTCTTATTAATATCAGGTATTGGATATAAACACGTGGGTTATTAGAAATTAAAAATGTATTTATTTATACATCGAATCGTTGTATTTTTATCATTTTTACTAACGATTTGAAATAATAATTAGCTATCTAGATAAGTATAATAAATAGATTTTTGATTTTAAATCATTTCTGATTTCGAAAAACTATTTGAAAAAAACGGTATATTTATATTTCTTTTATCAAACTTTTTGTAACATATTTTGATCACAGTCGTACTAATATAATGTGTAATAATATATACTATAATTATTTCGAAATTTACCGGCATCTTGCAGAGAACTTGCAGCGGTTTTTTCGAATAAATTGATTTTATCTTTGAACGATTTTCTTGTTGGCCCCTGATCTTCGTCTTTTGGTTCCCCCTTTTCGGGAGTTTTTAACGAAAAAAACGGCCTTTTAGGCCTATCCATGTTAATGGCTTCCCCACTTTAACGTATAATTATTATACGTTACATTAAGTAGTGTTAATTTTTAGAAGCTTGTAGATTTTTTTAGACAAATATTTATATTATTTTAAAACGGATTTATCATAAAAAACACGACGTCAGTACGCACTAGCCGCGGTGCGTGGTAGACAAACGACTGGTCGCCGATCGTACAAACGAGAACCGGTTCAATATGTAACGCCGTGTTTGCGCGATATGTCTTGCACAGTGTTGCCCCTTTAATGGTCTGTTCGCCAATATTAAGGCAGGCGAAATGTCTTTTATCGTACAACACGTAACATTTGCTACGGTCACGGCAAATCATAATATTATATTTTACAATGTCCTTAATGTATTTTCATAGCACGTATCCAGGTATCCTTTGTCCTTTGCAGAAAGCATTTATACGATAGGTATACATTTAGTTTTCTATAAATAGTGTATGAAAATGGCTTAATGAAAAATCATGATGTTTCTCATATAAATCTATATACCTACTTATATAATATATCAATTCATTATTCAATACCATCAGTGTTCTGACGATCGTTTTGATTTATATTCTTTGTTTATCACGTTCTAAAATATTGTGAATGTAACGATAGAAACCCGTAGCACTTTATAATTTAACTAGTGAAGATTTGAAAATGTCTAAAAAAAATTCCACCGGCCGTTTTCTACAGAGTAATAATATTTAAAGTGCAGAAAAGAAAAAGAAGAAAAAAAAAATGATGAATTCGGCGCTTATCTGAATTTGGCAGACAAATCGTGTGTGTAGCTATAGTGCGATTAATTAGAGCATGACCGTACCGTACCGATTAATCTGTAGGCCTACCTGAAACGGGAATACTCATGGGCGATACAATAATATTATTATTGTATTGTCCGTTGAAAGTGGATGAGTGCAGTATGCACTACTGCGGCGATAGTTATCGTGAACTACAGCGGTAAGGGGGGATTTTTCGATAGAAAATACAACGGGACGTTATTGTCGTGGACGGTTCGATCGTCATCGTATTATCTCGTATATGAAAGTGCGCAGCATCTGTGATACGGCCACGTCAATTTCATCGCGTTATCAATCGTCACGCGGTCGTTTCACATTACACGCACGGGACTCCGGGAAGGCGCGCACAATTTTGCGATCGAAACACTGTCGTATAGGAAAAAAATTAAAAAAACAACACCAAACTCGTAAAATTCACCGGTAAATCGCTTTCGGTGGAAAAACGTCAAAATGATGGTCTCTACCGCGGAATACCGTACACCGTTTGGACCGTATTGCACCGGACGTCGGACACTACATAATATATATTACACAGATATCGCGTTGATAGTAACGGTGTACGGACGTTGCGTATTTTTTTATTATTATTATTATTTTTTTTTTCGCACGGATATTATCGTCGCCCGTCGTGTACGCACTGCCGGCGACCGGCGCGGTGTAACGTCAATAAAGTTTCACTTTCGCCGAAGCGCAGGACCGTACTCCAGTCCGTACTCGTTATTATACAGCGGGAGCCACGTGCTCGGCGCCGTGTAATGACCCCGAAACAGTATATTTCCTATAAAGGCGGGTTCACAACGGTCGCCGTGTCCTGTCGTTTCGTGTCGTATTGCCTTATCACTGATACCATGCAATAATGTACCCGAAATATTATCACTAGGTACCGCAGAACGTTCATGTTTCCCGGGTTTCTCTTCTCGTTTTTCACGTCAAACCACCGTAAACGTTATGTTTTGTTTTGTTGCAACTGCTGTTCGGTTAATTTTTTAAAATATAAACGTCGATGACATCGGTAAAAGTATAGTAGTGTTGACGATCATGCGTCGTCGCCGGAATGCAACCGGACGGCCAAAAGTCGAAATATTTCGACTATGCGCGGTAGTCCCGGTGTCGTTTCAATCAACACGGTCTCTAATCTTGCACTTGAATAAACCAATCAATCGATATAGTACATCATCGGACACGAAACGACACGGTGAGCTGGGAACCCACCTTATCGCGTTGTACGTCCTATCGATCCAGCGCGCACCTATCTATCGGTCTGTCAAACTGACACGGAAATCAAATGGCGTCCGATTTCGCGTGTTTTTTCCAGAAATATTACGCGCGCTTTATTGACTGCGTGGCTTGCGAATATGCCCATAGCTAGATACTGTGGTTTTGCGGTGATTCCGGCCCGTAACTGCGTACGACTACGCCTGTTTTACAGTCCAGTAAAATATATTTTATTTATAATATTTAGAAAACATTTATAATGCTTGTACGCATGATTGATAATCTACATAAGTTATATTGTTTATAATATAATACGTGTACTATAATCCGGTATAATTTCGGTAATATTTTAATTCTTAGAACATTTGACGAGAAATATATAAATAAGTAATTGGATATTAACATTTCAATTGATCTATAGGAGTTGATAGGCTACTAACCTATCGTACTTAGTGTTATGATACACGATTGTATTTTTTTGCGATTGACTTTTGTTAAAAAAATTAGTTATGAGTAGTATTCGAATGATACACCTAACAAAAATATTATTATCTCGATAAGGATGACAATACATTACAAACACAGATAAAGATAAATACACTTCCATCTATATCGATAAATTCTGTTTTATATTTCTATGCGGTATTTATATAATAAGTTTATGTATTAATACATTTGCTAACTTTTTAATGAGTTATTAAAAAATTGTTGGAATTAATGCGTTCCTTTGGTATACAATTATATAAAAATAATAATAAATAATCAATTTAATTTGTTTAATTTGTATTCTGTTTTGTCCTTCCATTAATATAAAATGTAGTTTTCCTTAACCTTTAAGGAAACTACCAGTAAAATCGAAAAATAACCTCTCTCAAAATCAACTATAGAATCAATTTTCTATCAAAAATAACATTTCAAAACTCCCGCTTAACTCCTTCTACCCGAATAAATATATACAGACATAAAAAAGACATCATGTTAAAACCAATAAGTTCCTTGCTTTTTCCAAAAATAATTAAAATAGTACCATTATTGATAAAATATTAGGTAAATATTAATTATTATTCAGTAAGTAAAATATACAGAATAAAAGACAAAAATTATTTTTCCCATTTATCAATGCTTTTATCTAAAAAATATACCTATATTGACTTTTAAAATATTCATTACATTATTTTTTCAATATCATAATATAATTATTATAGTAATCTAGATAGGTAGTATGCTTAGATAATAATATTTCTGTCTATAATCTATAGACACAGATAAAGATAACGGAATAGCCATATTTCTATAGATATCTTTATCCATAGACAAACTTGTTTTGAATCTTATTTTGAGTTTTAGATTAATTACTTGACTTTTAATTTCCAAAGGTACCAAAAAAAAAATAAAATAATTTATGAAAGTCTTTCATAATTGAAATTTAACTATATTAAGAAAAAACATTAACTCATCCAGCATTTTTATACTCGTATTCTAGTTTTATTGTCAGCAATTTTCGTAGCTAATAACTTAAAGGACCGCGATCAATTTATAGTGCTTTTTATATTTATTAATTTCAAAAAAATATACTAAAAATAGGAATACTCGTAATATATACATTGAGAAAAATAAAGGAATAATTAATTTTTTGGTCGAGTAATTCACAATACAGGTATTCACCTATAAACTGTTCTGTAGCAACAACACTTTGTTATATACAACAGTTAAAACTATTGACCTATTTTTTTTTAATACTATACAAACCGGATATTGTACCTGTATATACACACAAATGTGTGATGTCCAATAAAGCTACAGATTACAGAGTACAGTGTGATGGGCGAATTAATTAATTTTCTTTGGAGCTATATTCACTATTGAGTTTGTCGTCAGGAATGTTCGATTGCAAAATAGTCAAAACTTAACGTTTTAATTAATAGTAGGTATTCAAAACGGGGTTTTTTTTTTTACTGGTGTAGAGGTTAATAGATTAACTCTGACATAAAAAATATTAACACATCGCAGACTAATGAAGACTAAAAGTAATTCAACTATTGTTATCAGTAAGGGCTAAAGGCAATTTATATTATTAATTTATATATATTATAATATTAATATGTTTATGTATAATATGTGACACCATAATATAATCTATTTTATATAGTGTCTTTTATTTAGTTGGATATTCCTGAAATAATTAAGTTGTGTAAATTCAAATAATGTACCCACTGGTTTTATTTGTCAAATTAAAAAAGAAATTTGCATGGTTTATTTTAGACTTGATTCTAATACATAAAATACATTTTTACATTTTCAATTTTTTTATGATATAGAGCATAATATTGCGCTGAAATCCGATATTAAAATTAATGATAATAACAATACATAAGCTAAAAAAAATATATATCTATCATGAAATGATAAATAAATTATATTCAATAGCTTTGTAAAAATGGATTAAACATAAACTGCGTGTCTGCGTAATATAATAAAGTTCAAATACATTATTTAAATTACAAAAATATAACAAAAATAAAGGGAGAGGGTTTGAGTTTTCGAGACGCCCCTGTGAAAATCACTATTTCAGGTGTCCGTTATTAAAGATAAACAAAATAAAATCGTGCTTAAAAAAAGTTGGTTAGATTATTAACTTTACTTAAGTCACATATATATTATGATGTTATACTAAAATTTATATTTTTATTATTATCCTATTAAGTATAGCAGCTGCAGTTCGTATGGACATTAATAATTCATTTTTCATAATTTATTATAAATATATGGTCATAAATCATAATAAAATGGGTGTAATATTCTATAAGATATTACGAAAATTGTATAGTTAAATAATAATAATCAATACGATAATTAAAATATGATATATACGAATTTTGAAAATATTACGAAGACATTTTTACGGTATTACAGGAAATTACTCGTTCGTGTCCAAACGGTATTCAGACAATAATTATTTTTAATATAATTATTTATGTAGGTATATTATAATACTTTATTTCTAAACAATTTGAATGAACTTAAATATATATACCTAACTGGTTAGGCTTAAATATTATTCAATATTTAATTTTATATGCATTATTGAAAAATTATTATTTATGCATACAGCTTTAAATAAATATTAAATACACAATTAACTAACCCAAATAAAAAAACAACATTTGTATTAATCTATTGGCAATCCGTATGTGTATATATATATTATATAATAATAGTTTATACATAAACTATAATATGATTGCAATATATAATAGTATTATAATTTACAATTTCTGTCGATTTCGATGAATATAAATAAATTATTTCTGAAGATCCATTATCAAAACTACATTTCAATTCCAAATATAACCGGATTGACAGTTTTTTTTAATTAATTGAATACCTACGTATACTTTTCTAGTACCGCAGTATAAGTTATTAAAAAAAAATACATTTAGTACAAATTTTTTATTGACAATAAAAATGTATCAAAATATCGTATAAAAGATAATAGAATATGAACTAGGTACTGTAGTATATAACCGTTAAAATGTCTACACATAATTGATAATTGTCCATCGTATATTCAGTTCAAAACGGCGTATCAACTCAAAAAGTAACTTATTTTATATACATTACACTGTTCATATTAATTGTATTAATTGTATTACATTTTATTTTATAATTATATCAAACCCAATTAGAATATTTAACTGTGTAAATCTAGTGTAAAAACCTTGTATTTAATAAAAAAAAAAAATATGTTTTTACATAATACGATTGAAATACATATTATAATCATAATATCATTATTCATTATTATGTTACATTTTTAAGCGATTGCGATCTTAAACTGGATGATCGATATATTGTTTTATGAAATTTAATATTATTTTATGTACATGTAACGTATTCAGAGAATGGAACCGGTGAATAAAGAAAACTATATTATATAAAGTGTAAACTGTATAGGTACTATAATTATAATATAGCGATGTTTATTATACAATGTCCTTCGTCTACACGATTGATGAATGTGTGTGGCCTCAGCACGTCTCTCACACTTAAAATTGTCTGTGGTATAATAATCATTAGACAGCTGATACTGCCGAATATTGTTGTTGTGAGCACTGAACAAAACTTTTTTTAAAACGTGGGAGTATTCGCACTAAACGACCTTGTGTTTAGTGTACCGTATAGCCAAACCGGTTTGTAAAAAACTAAATATACGTGCACAGTGTGCACTCGTAGACAATATTTAATTGTTTATATATACCGACCTACTCTAGACGATTTTCTTTATTAGGTCAAAATAAGTAAACATAAAGCATCCGAATAATTTCAAAATAATTATAAATATTAAAAAAATGTTGATAATCACATTTTACTGTTAAAAAGCTATTAAAGTATATTTTTTTCCTTAACTGTATCGACTAAATAAAATTAAAAGAATCAACGAGTCGTTAATTATAGGACTTCGTATAAAATGTGTATTTAACATTGATGATTATAAATCGTTTTACTACTAATTCATCTGAAATTAGTAGCATTATTTTATTACGAAATCAAGAACTAGGTTAAATAACGATTTAAACGCATAATAATAATTATTAACAAATTAATTTAGCATGTGCACATGTACTGTTTTTTTCGAATATGTAATTATTATATAAAAAATAAATCAATACCTCAACAGAAATAATTATTATCATTGATATAATTAGCATTTAGAAAATGTGATATTATTGAATTAAATTTTGTCTGCAATATCTAGTGAATAATAGTTTTATTTGCCACAAAATAAATGTTTTAGAATATTTTAAACAGTGGTTGGTGTGGTGTAGAATAAGTAGAAATGGTGATACCGGATGGATATTACTCGGGGAACATTTTAGCTAATTGAGATAAGTTTATAATCTTCCACCACTAATATCCTTGTGCAGAAGAAGAAATCAACCAACTTTGAGGGTTATACTTCATACCTTATGGTTCAAAATAAAACGGTTTAAATATTTACTTATTATTAGAATATAAAACTAGTTTAACGGATTAATTATAGTATAATTGTTGTTGCAAGACAATAAAATATATATATAAGATTCGATCAGGGGGTTGAACTTTTTACCGTTTCGGTTTTATAAAAATATTATTTTAAGGATTTAGTTTTATTAAAGAAATTGAATATGTAATTGGTGTAGAGTTCTGGTGAGAAATATTGGTAAGGAATCAAGTTCCCAAAAAAAAAAAAAATGTTATTACTATAGTAATATAGTAATAAAATTTAAAAAAATAATAAACAAATATATCAATAAAACTAGATATTTTACTAATATTTTTTTGAGAATTACAATTAACACGTGTATTATTTAAATTATTATTCTTACTCTTTTTTTTTTCTTAAGTCTAAGAACAAAAGGGCACTTACAAAAATGTAACCCGAGGGATGACGCATATTAAAAAAATTTTATTTTCCCCAAATTATAAAATAATGAAATATTATTTTTTTCCCTTCTTATACTCGTACAAATATTATGTACCTAACAAAATATATGAGTAAGTTATAGTGACTAACTTTCTAGTTTAATTCTATAAATGCTTTTTTTTATCAATTATAATGTATTACATAAATGATAACTATTGTACAATGTCAGCAAACGAATTAGATAAATTTATTTTATAAATAGGAACATGACTTCTGTATAAACATATTAAGCGATTATTATTTTGTTTTGTATTATATTGAGTAGGAGTGTACAAGAGTTCGGCTTTGAGTCATTACTTATTTGAAAGTAAAGGACTTAGGATTAGTAGGGGTATAATAGAATATATCCAGTATAATGTTGGTAAAAAGAAACACAGAGAAAATGGAGAAAAGCAAGAAATAAAGTTGATTAAGGATGTAATGGGAGAGGTCGAGAGATTCAAGTATTTAGGATCCATTGTATAGAAAGATGGGGTTTTCGAAGAGGACATGAAACACAAGAATAAGTGTGGATGGATTAAGTGGAGAGAAGCGTCAAGTATTTTGTATGGCAAAATAATCTCTATTAGGTTAAAAGATAAATTTTATAAGACAGTGGTGATACCTGTATATATAATGTATGGAACAGAATGTTGGACAGTAGATAGAGCATAGAATGTGTGTAGCAGAGATGAGGATGTTAAGAGGGACGAGTGGAGTGACTTAAGAGAAAAAAATAAAGAATGAGTATATAAGAAGTAGTATAGGAGTAGCTTCGATAGTTGATTAAATGAGGGAGAATAAATTGAGATGGCTCGGGCATGTATTAGAAGAGAAGAAACTGGGCAGTAAGATTAGTAAAGGAAATATAATTTTATGGAAAGAAGGGGGAAGGAAGACCGAAAAAGTGGTTAATATGATAATGAGTGATATAAGGAAGGTGGAATTAAGTTAATATAGGAAATAGTAGGGAGGGAAGGCGAAGGAGAAGAACAAGAACAAGAACAAGAACAAGAACAGAATAAGAAAATATATTTTAAGAATGGGTTTATCTATATTTTTTTATCAAATAACATAACTTTTAAAATACTATTATAGAGTGATTATAATTAATTAAACAAATTTACTGCTAGCATTGAGATTTTTAATCTAAAATTTAAGTAAAATTATTCCTTTTTTTATTTAGATTAAATTCTATTTATACTTTACCTTTATCTAGATACATTTGAAGTTACTTATTTATGTTCTGGGCCTTATACTTTGACGCTGTAATATATTTTTATCATGATAATTAATAACTATACAACGTGAAATTATTTAATTAATTTATGATTTATTCTTTTTTATAAGATTATAATAGGTATGTGTAATGTGTATACATATATTGTACATATCATTTTATATTAGGAGTTCACAGCTTATTTATTAGATATACTGGTAATTTATTTTGATTTTTTTAGCATGACCTGTAGTTTAAAAGAATAATTTACACAGTGTTTATTAGTTGCTGACGTCTAAAGAACTATATGACGTCAATATGCAGTCGTAGTGGCCGTCGACTAGCCGCCAACAGTTGATTTTGAAAATGTACCTAATTATTGAATGATTTTGTACCAACGACTTAACAGTTAACACAATATACCTAATGTTCTTTTTTAACTTTTACGGACAAACGATTTGTTGTATATCATTGTATATTCGTATACTCTTTTCTATAAGGGTTTTTTTTACGCACACGGAATCGTTTGTCATAAAATCATATTATACATACACACATATATATATACAATTATGTATAATAAATCTTTCACTAAAAACATGATATTACCTTGTAACATGTAAATGGTAGCTTGATACTCCGCCAACTTTTCGTCTACGTAATCCTGCGATTGTGATGCAATTATTTCTGCGGTCGAACGGCCGTCCGTAGTAGTCTCCTCGTCCGACCATAGCTGCGGCGACGGTGCTTCGAGCACCACGAATTCGCGGGGTCTGTACGGCATCGATGTTGGTTGTTCGTACACTTGCGGCGACGGACACTGTATTTATATTTCAAAGTTTATAATCATTTTCGATTATTATAAATGTATACCATAAAAGCTAGGATAGTGGTATATTTTGTGTTTACGTGTCACGTTATTCCTTTAGAGCTGTCGGGGCACAAATTTCGAAATATTGGCAATTCATGATAAAATATGGAATGTCTATGCATTATACATTGATGGACGTCGGTATGTAAAAGCTATTATCACCAGAAATTCTCGACAATTTCAAATACCCTCTAAACTTACAAATTTACTATAGTAGACACTGCTAAAATAGAAAGTTTTTTTTTTTAATATTTTCAGTGGTCCAGCTGATTTAAATGTCGTCGAAAGATTTATAATCATATTGTTTTACTTGGTTATGTAGAAGAAATTCTTAACCTTTTACAACTTAATATATATATATTATATGTTATATACAATTAAAAAAAAATATTTTCATGTTTTTTCAATACATTTTTTTTAAATAATTTTGATTATTTTGAAATTTTGTTATAGCTACTAGATGGTTTTTCGCCAGTCAGATTTTCTACCTAGTAAACGAAAATATAAAAAACAAAATACTACAATAGATACTATAGAAAGGCCATATTTATAAAATTAAAATATACGATTTTTTACGCTCTTCTCTAGTTATCATCACTACCATCCTAATTTAACCTATTTTTTTTTCAATATTATGCAAATCTATTTGTTTTTACTAAAAAAACATCATCTAGAACAACATATTTTTATAAACATTGTAATATTCCTTATAATAATATAAAAAATTTTAAATATTTTTTAAAAAAAATTAAATAACCTATAAGTAACTATGGTGATTTCTATGCAAGGAAACATGTTTTTGCAATTATTTAAAAAACGTTTGATAAACAATGTTTATTCTATCAAATATAGTGTAATATATATATTATAATATATTTTCTTTAGTTTTCCTATTTATGTATTTATTATAAATGGAGGTGAATATTTTAAAATAGTTGACATTCTTATGAATTTTTGTTTTAAACATTTTAATTTCTATCTTTCTCCCAATTTTGAACTAATTGTCCATTCTTATATTTTAATTTGTTATTATATTTACTAGATAATTTTATTTACCAAATAGTTTATATCTGACCAAATTCATCTCAGGAACATTATATTAATTTTAAAATAAATTGAGTGTATTTTTTTTTGAACAATTGACAAAATAATATATAATTTATATAATATTTGTATTCACAGTTCTGCAGTATTGTAAATATTTTAATCCAATTTTTCAAGAAATTATAAAATTAATCGCCGTTCATTTTCAATTTTTTCATTAGGTAAAGTATTTCTAAAATTTTTATTTTTATTTTCAAAATCTGTATTAAGTAACTATACACTTTATTATAAATAACTATTTTGTTATTTAAAATAGTACCTATATGAAATAAGAATATCAACAATTGTTTTACTTCAAAATGAACTCTATAGGTGGTACTTTTTTATAGGTAGATTTCGATGAAAATAAAAATTATAGGAACCTATCTATTCAACGAAAAAAATTCGAAATAAAAGACGATTCGTTTTTATAGTTTGTGGAAAAATATTTTAATTCCCACTTCCTACTATTTTACATTATTAAATAGTTGTTTAAATAAAAATGAAAAAACGGGAAATAAACGAGACCTAAGTACTCTAAAAACTGGACAATAAGTATACCGTTGGAAATTTGTCGGGATAATGGGACGTAATGCTAAAATACAGTATAATCCTACTTTAAAAGAGACATATATAAGATATTATGGTCACACTTTACTATACTTTTCATGTAAAACTTACCGGTGACGGGTATCTGAAGGGTTGCTGTGCACCTGCAGCCAATGGAGATGACGTGGGCCTCATCGGTTTTGGACAAGGAATGTACGGCGGTGGGAGACGGTGAATCGGTGAATGACGTGTTGGGGTTGCAGGTCTAAAAGACACAGGTGGTGAAGTCACCGATGGTGCCGGTGCCCAGCCTTTAGGATGTGCTGGAGGCCTCGACATTTCAAAATGAATAGACCTAACCTGATAACAGCGATGGGACAATATTATTATTATTTGGTCATCTATACAAAACATTAAATTATTTAATATAGGTATATTGGTAACACATAAAGTCAATCATTTATCTAAATATTAAATTCAGGCTTGGGTCGTATTCGGAATATTGCATTCAGAATACTTTTTAAATGTGATGTATATTTTGAATATTTTTAAAAGTATTTTATTAAAAAGAAAAAAAGAATACTTTTAAGGTTCCAATTATATATATTTAAAACAAAAAATGTTTCCGTCGGTCTTCAACATAAATTTTTCACTCAGAATATAAAATAATTAGTTATTATTATAACTCCTCAAACCGCTCAAACACACATTGTTTACTGTTTAAGTTCAACAAAATAATAATAGAATTACTATTTAATATAATAATAATTTCATTATTGACTTGCTGACTTGCTTTTTTTTTGGGGGGGGGAGTACTCTGTCTCAAGCTTGAGCTTCTTCCAGAGGGTCGGATGTTTAAGGAGTTGAGAGGTGATGAGGAGGCAAATTTATGGTATTAGAATTTTAGAATTTGAGAGGACGGTTTCTTTTGTGGCCGTTGAGAAGGCCGGGGCGGGTTGAGATTGCCTTGATGTGTGGAAAGGGGGACGAAGTGATCGACTGTTGGAGTTTGGTGG
>JAIPRL010002367.1:0-52182 GCA_025469235.1 Pemphigus obesinymphae | reverse complement strand
AGTTCGTTTAGGTTTACGATGTCGATTGTTTGGCATGGCAGTTTGAGCAGAGCGATATCGAGTACGTCTGGTCTGTGATGTGGGATAGATGGGAAGAAGGTTGGGGTGTCGGGTGCAGTGACGGAGTAGTCTGATTGGGTGGTGTGGTGATAGAGAACGTTTCCTGCTGCGTTGGCACAGCGGCTATTCCAAAAAGGATGCTTGGCGTTTAGATCGCCGGCCGCAATAAACCAATCACAGTCGTGAACGATCTTGTCCAAGTCGCTGATATGCATTGGACTGTTCGGGTTTTTGTATAGTGCGGAGACGCGAATTAAGTCTTGCCCCAAGGCGATTTCAATGGTCGTGGAGGACATGATTGTGTCTAGTGTTATTGAACGGTGGATTATGCGTCTGTGGACAAAGATAGCCGTGCCGCCGTGTGCGTTTACACCAGGACGTGGAGTGTTATCGTTTCTGTAAATATGAAAGTTTCGGAATTTAATTTGTGTTTTCGGGTTTAGTTTGGTTTCGTTGATTAAAATGATGTCTGCTTTGATTTTGAAGAGAAGTGATTGAAGTTCATTTAGCTTGTTGAAGATGCCATTGGCATTCCAGGATATTATTTTGAGTGGGCTGTTATTCGTCATTGGAGGATAAGATGGTAATAAATGCCGAGATGGTTTTTGATACGAGGTCTTTCGGATCATCGGACGTAGTGATAACTTGTAATAAGTCTTTAAGAAGGTTAAGGACTTTTGTTGAACTGAGGTTCCCAAATTTTGGTTGAGTTTCAGGTTGTAGTCCCGAGGTTGCGTTGGCATAAGTGCGTGATACTGTCTTAGATTGAGGCTGCTGTTAGGTTTGAGAAGATGGGGATTGGTATGGCGGTACCGTATAGTTTTTTTTAACTGAGGTTTTGGGAGTGGTTGATTCTAATATGTGTTGATAATAAGGGCATCCCCGATAGTTGGCTGTGTGGCCTTCACCACAGTTTACGCAGCTTGGGGTTTGATCGACTGATTTTTCGCATTCTTTGGTCGAGTGGTTTTGGCCGCACTTGACGCAACGGGACTGGTATCCACAGTTTTGAGATCCATGTCCGAATCTCTGACATTTGTGACACTGAGACGGGCCAGATTTTTTGAAAGTTTCTACTCGGATGCTCATATAAAACATTGAAGAAAGTTCATAAATGTCTGAAGCGTCCTTATCTTTTTTGATTATGACGAGACAGATCGGAATTGGCTTGGTCTTGGCACCAAAGCGCCTTACCATTTTTACTTCGAACCCTCGGTTTGTCAGGTCAGACGAAATTTCATCTTCAGTCACATTTGTTGGGATACTTCTAATTACTATTTTTAGTGTTCGATCTTCAGGGAGATTGTGTGTGAAAAAGGGTATGGCTTCTTCGTGGAGGATGCGTTGTATTGTTCTGAAAATAGTCGGATTTTGGGCTTTGATTAGGACTTGGCCATCAGCAGATGCTTTGGCCGTGGTATTATCTGAGGTGATATTTACATCATTATAGATAATCGGTGCTATTTTGCGCCAGTCAGTGAATTTGAGAATTATTGGTGGTGGAGTTGGGATTTTGCTTTCAATCGGATTTTGGTCTGATTCACCTGAAGAGGACATCGCATCGTCTGACGGATTGTCATCTACCGACGTTATGACATTTGTGGATGGCGAGTAGGGTTTGGTCTTGGACATGGAGTTTTTGAGAGTTGTTGACGAATTTTTTGGTATATTTTCGTTAATTGGGTTTGATTTTTTTGTCGATGGGTTTGGTCTTGGACATGGAGTTTTTGAGAGTTGTTGACGGATTTTTCGGTATACTCTCGCTGATTGAGTTTGATTTTTTGTCGATGGGTGAGCGGCTACGTGATGTAGAAGGGGAGTCTAATTTTTGAATTTTCGTTGGTTTGGGCAGATCTAGGTCAGCGCCGGGCCGCGGGCCGTATTTCTGTGGTTTTTTGGTCAGTTTTGAAGAAGGGATCCGGATTTCCGCCGGTGCAGTTTCAACGGGAGTGGTTGGCCAGTGGCGCGATGATGTGGGGGAGTTGTGCGGGGAGCAGTGTGGAGACCGTGCAAGTCTGCCCGTGATGGGTCTTGCTGCGGCCGCGCGAGCGCAACTTACCCCGGCCAGGGGCCTGCTGTATAAACGAAGGTTAAATTCTAGGTCTTGATCGATGATAACAAAGCAGTTACTTCCTGAAGAAGGCACGTTATCTCGACGGCGCGGTGGATTCGACGTGGTCGATGTAGCGAAGAATGCAGCGGAGAAGACGACGACAAGCGTGCATACGGTGCGACTTCGCTGAACGGAAAGATGGTGGTGGTGGTAATTCTCCGGTGTCACCGCTGGTTTATTTGCGATTCCGGTGTCGCATATCGGCTCTCTGGTTGGTTGTAACTATGTCATTAGTACACACAAGAACGACATATTCCTACCACGTCAAGGTACTGTAATATGCCGTTCTTGCATGTCATACTGACCTCTTCTCCCCAATTGTTGCTGGTTTGCGACCGTTGTCATTATTAACCCCGACACCAACTAGTGTCGGGTTGCCTTTAGTACGGGACTATCCGTCCGTAGACTGATTGCCCCGTTACAAAGTGGGGGATTTTTCTAGCTGGAGCGTTCCTAGTATATTTTTACAGTACTTACTAAACTAACTAAATTTTCCACGGACAAATATTTTTCGATTAAATACTTGAATCATTCACGAGTCACTCATTAAAGCAGATAGTAGATAGTGTATCGGCTTCTATAATCCCCCCCCCCCCATCAAGAAAACTCCTTAGTAAAACCTGACCACCAATAGTGGCATCGTTGCCAGTCCATATAATCTTAGTTCGTAATAATGTTACAAAAATGTGTCTACTAGTGACCTATATGAAAATGAACAGCTCGCATAGAAATTACATAATTTACAATATAAATAGTAAAATATTTTCATTTGTTGATTGTTCATTATTAATTATTTATGTAGTTATGGTAATGTACATTATTTAGGATGGTATATATTTTTATCATATTCAACAGTTTATTAAAATGTTCACAGTTTTATATATAATTTAGTAGGTATGTGCGATGTTTTTTTTTACTTCCTTATGTTTTTTTTTTAATTTTGATAAAAATATTGGTTTTCATGTTATTATATCGAAGTGACACCAAATCTGCATACATATACTTTTCTTTTTTATATTTGTTATATTTTTTACAGAACTATAATATGGCTGTCAATAGTTTATGTGCTAGGAAATATAACCCTTACCGGCGCATCAACAGTCAGCAATTTCACCCTAAATAGTCAAAGGTAAACACATATCAATCTTTATGCGAACGATATAATATTTGTATCATTATTAGCTTATAGCATATTATTAATTACAGTATTATAATATACGGTACTTACATAGAAATAATGTTTATTTATTTAAAATATTTTTAATTTATCTAATCGAAAATAATATTATACAATTATTCACTGTAAAATCTATAATAAGTAATAACTAAGTTATATAACAATTACATATATGTCTAATCAAAAAAAACAATGAGCATAACCTTGTATATGAAATTCCATTAATGGCATTAACGTATATGATTGGGATTTGTGACGAGAAAATAAACGTTTTGACAATCAATTTATATCAAATTATATACATTTTATTTTTTGTTTTTACGCGAATAGGAAGAAACAACTATTATAATTAAATTCATTAAAATAGGATAATAATTATTTTATTTTATTTTATTAACATGACGGACAAAGTCCAATTCAACAATATTTAATAACAATGGAAAATTTAATTATTAATGTTGTATGTATAATATTTACAACAGGTGCCTCGCTATTACTGGATTAATATTCATTGCTATAGGAACTGGTGGAATAAAACCTTGTGTCTACACGTTCGGTGGTGACCAATTCCAATTGCCCGAACAACAGGACCAACTTACTAGATTCTTCAATAGATTTATAACGGCCATTTATATTGGAGCGCTGATCTCTACTTTTTCCACTCCCGAACTAAGGAGAAATGTACAATGTTTCGGCAGGGATTCGTGCTACCCGCTGGCATTCGGAGTATTGTCTCTACTCATGATAGCGTCAATTGGTACATAAATAAAATAACTATTATTATATATTGCGAAAAAATGTTTGACATTATAACGGTTTTAGTCATTTTATATTGATTACCATCAAAACACATACACCTACCTATAGACCATATTATATGAAGAAGTGATGTGGGCGAATAGGAATAGATCCATATGGGATATCCTGTGACCCTCTAACAGATTTAATTGTTGTAATTATTTTTTATTGATTCTTGTTGATTTAATTATCACATAATGTTTACTACTATATTATTACATAGGAATGGTATTTCAATGGCAGTAATTTAATAATAATTCTTATAATAATAAATTAGGACAGATGTCAAAATACATCTTTATTTAGAATGCTTGACATGCAAAGCTTTCCCATCATACAAATGTATACCTAACAGATACACATAATTCTAAAAACTAACGTTTTTGTATTTATAAATCGTTTTTGACGTAAAAAAAAAAATGTTAGGTGTGTTTTTTAGGTAGCTTTAAGATCAAAAATACATTTTATGTTTGTACGTTATTTGATTTTAATATTTTTATTTTAGGTACCTACCTATATTAATATAATTTATTTTATGTTATTATTTTATCGAAAAAATATCAATTATTGAAGTGGAATTTTTAGGCCAATTAAAAAAGTTTTTTAGATCATAAACATATTTTTCCAAGATAAATTTTTTAATAGGATTTTAAAATCCATGGCCTATTATTATTAAATCATGAAAATTAAAAAATTTAATAAAAACAAAACATAGTCATCACTACTTTCATCATCACACAATTACTCCAAAATATGCAGTTAATATTTAAAATTATATAAAAATAAATATAATAAATATTAGTCTTATAAATTAAATTTGTAATATTAATAAGTATCGACAAAAAAAAAATTTTCGAACAATTTAAAATACGAGTATTTAAAAAATTGTTTAAAGAACAAAATATTAAATGCAAAAACGTTACTCTTGAATATTATTGGTTATAACTTATTAACTTTTATACAGTTTAATGAACTTAATATAAAAGCAATATAATGTGAACGTTGAATTTTCTTTTACTTAGTCTGATTCAAATACAGCAGTAGGACACGTGTTCTCATTGGATACTTCAGAATGGACAATTTGGAAGTTACGCATGACATTTGACACATTTACAGTAATTAGTAATAATAACAGAATAATAATCAAACTAAGTTTTGACAACTGTATCAAATTTTTGTAACTTGTTTTTTTAAAAAAAGATAAAAATAAATAAAAATGAAAAAAATAACACTTTAAAGAACTTTCTTGACCATATATTTGATCGGAAAATGGGATCACATGTCTGATTAGATCAAGTCTTTAGGTAGAAAAGTTTTTAACAAAAATAATATTAACATTTTATATAGAGTAACTCAAAAAAAATTTGTTAAGTATTTGGATGGTGAAATTTTTACTTAAAACTATAGTATAATTTACTTTTTGTCCCGGTTTTTTCAAAATAAAATATGGTAACCCTATATTACCCTATATAACCTATGTTATAGGTATATATAAGAGTGAATTATATTTGTAATTAAATAAATAATTTAATATTATTATTATCTGGTAAATGTGTATTGGTTTTACAATGATGTGTTATTTTTTATGTCTATACTCAAAGCTCTAGTAATAGTGCTCTAATAGTGACATACTTAATGCTTTTCCATTTTTCGAAAGAAAATCTATTTATTTGATTAGAAAGATCTAGCTGGTACTTTAAAGAGGTCATCTTTTGATTTTCTCAATATGTTTTTTAACGTATAAGAAAAAACAAACGAAAAATTATGTAAAAACAGTAAAAACACGATTTCAGCAAAATCAAATACTGTTATTTCTTCCTAATTCCGTAAATATAATTATCCTAAAGACTTTGAATTTCTTCGAAATTGAAATTTTCAATAAAAAAATGTAATTAGGTCCAAAATTTACGTAAAAATATTCAAAAATATTTTCTAAATTTTAAGCTATTTATAGCAATTATTAATTTTGTGATATTTATGGCACTTTATTTCAGGTATTAAAATCTAAAAGGTGAAAATATAATACAAAGTTATATTACTATAACTATATTCCTACACATATATATTAAAAAAATTTTGAAAATCATTAGTCATCATGTGTTTTTTGTAGCCATTTAAAATTTTTGACAAAATGTTTTATTTTGGTATTCGGTATAAAGGGGATATAAGACATAATGGGACACAGAGTACAAGATGCATGTGTATTTTTGTAATAATATTAATCAGTCTAGTTAAAGCATCTAAAAACATTAGTCGAGTTCCAACGTTTAAAAACAATCATTTCAATCAACTCGCTAGAAATCGTACTTCGTTTCAACCGTAGATTTAATGACTATACCCTGTAAACTCAGGGTTACTCAGCTAAAAGCGTATTTATATTTTATATTGATATTTTATTTAATAGCAATAAATCATTATCGTAGTTGCTAAATTGTGTTAGATTGTGTTAGATTTAATGTCATAGTTTCTGGGACCTACTTAAAATAAATTAAAAAACAACATGTTGCATCGTTTACACAATCAAAATGTCTGTGTTAACATTTAACAACCTTTTAAACGTTTTTCCCGGAGTCGAGAACTTGAGACCTAAATCAATCACATTTATCACCTTAAAACGATAGTTCAACGATTTTACAAAATATAAAATTATTACTATATTAAATTGATAGATAATAAAAATATATTGCATATAATCTATCACCTTCAATTTTTTTTAAACATTTATAGGTAGGTATACCACATATAAACATATTTCTACTATTGACTATAATATACTGCAAGATTTAGGGATTTTACCATAATATGTTACTACTTCACAAATAAAATAATTTATAATTAAATAACAATTAATCCTCTATAAAATTCATTATTTTAATTTTAACTAAAATAGACTAAAATGTGTTCACAATTTCATGTCAATATTTATTTATACCTGTAAACCCTTATATATACTTGATCCCATCTAATGAGAAAATCTATGTCGAGTACAACACTACTTGCCATTAAAATAATGTATATTTATATAATATTTTTATAGAGATTTTATTAAATTGAGTTTTAATGGATATGTGTTTTTTTTAATTTTCAGTTGTTTTTATTCTTGGAAGAAAGTTGTATGTGAAAAAAAAACCAGAAAACCACGTGATCTTTAAAACTTTTGGATGCATATACGTAACTACGAATATATTAACATATATAAACATACGTACACATTTTAGAATATGTCATGAGCTTTAAAACTATTTATTTTTTTTAAGTATGCTATTCGCAAAAATGTTACTTTGTCAATTTCTGATAATGGTCACTGGCTGGATCGCTGCAGAAATAAATACTCTGAAATCGAAATTTCTGATACGAAAGCAGCACTAGAAGTATTATACACGTACATTGCTTATCCGGTGTTTTGGGCACTTTTTGAGCAACAAGTAAATCATACTTAGTGGCGTATTTTGGTAGTTTTAGTCGTTTTGGTAGCGAAATAATAGGTAATACAATTAATTTAAAAACGATTTTTTTCTGTGTCCTTTTTTAAATATTTTTAAATATTTATAATATTTGAAGTTTTATATTTTAGACATATTTCTACAATTGTAACAAAATCGCACACTCCCAAAACAAAATTATCAAAATACGTCACTTAATGGCACTTAAATAAAATCATAATTGTAAAAATATTCATAATATTATTTATATATATATATATATATATATTGTGTTATCTGGCCTATTATAATATATATAGGGTTCACGGTGGACATTGCAAGCAACACTGATGAATGGTAAGATAGAGGGTATCGATTGGGAAATCAAACCCGACCAGATGCAAACCATCCACCCATTTTGTTCTCTCGTGCTGAACTTATCTTTCAATTCTATTCTGTTTCCATTTCTCGCCAAGTTCGGTATCCGACGACCATTGCAAAAGATCATATTCAGCAATGCCATGGCGGTCCTGGCTTTTTTCTTTGCTGCCATTCTTCAGAACAAAATAGTCGTGAGTTCGTAATATCAATACAATCAACATAGTCTTTTTAAAATTATCACATCATCTATGCTCATATATAAGGGCGAGAGTACCGTAATACCATCTAACGAAGGTCAGTTCACCGTATACAATGGTTTCGATTGTAACATTTATATGAACTCGTCACTGCTGGAAAACGGTACCATCAGTCCATTGGACTCTGCTGTTTTCAAGTATACACCGATTTCGGACGAAGATATTGTGAAAATCGCATTCAATTTCGATATTACTTGTAATCCATATACTAATTTAAACAAATTAGATACTAATGTAACTTTTTCCAAAGGAAAGGTAAGAAATTTACAAATAAATGCATAATAAAATATATTAATTATCAATATCTATGTTTAGAGTGTAAGTTTTCAAAAAATAATAACGAAAAAAAATTATTGATTTAAATATTTAATTAAATTAATAATACTGTAAATTAAGAACCTATATGATATAACTATTACGTTATATCAATATAATATGAGAAATCGATAATTTCAATATTATTTTAAATATGTATTTGTTTTTGGTGTTAATAGTCAACCTCATATTTTCTAACGCCCACTGTAAGTAAAGAAGCCATCTTACGTCGTATTAGTAACTACGATAACTTGATAAAGCCTAAAAACGGACATCCTAATTTAAGGTAGATACTATAAATACCTATTATTGTTAAATATCTTTCAAATATTTATTAAGATTAACACCCAATATTGTACATATTTTTAGAATCATAATTAGTGATGATACAAAGAAGAACGAACACTTTTCTCTTGTAAATACAGGGGCAAAATCGTATTCGTATAATGTATCTTCATTTACAAATGAAAATTTCAAAGAAGTGCATTTTGGAAAGTAAGAATTAATTACAACTACGTGTGAATAAATCAAATTTTAATTTTGTACGTAGGATTTTCTGAAAATAAATAAAATTGATTAAACAATTGTTTATTTTTAGCTACAATTTAACGCGTGACAAAGAAGTGATTTCCTCAGACATAGAGCTCATGCCAACAACAATATATACGCTTATAATACGTAATAATAGTCATAATACGGTAAAAATTAGAAATTATTATAATTAATTTGAATGTTCATTAATATCGGAATTATTTTATTATAGTCAAGGAATTTATTGAAATCGAAATTATACGCTCAAGACAAGGGCAACTATTTGCACATATTATGGCAAACACCGCAATACGCGTGTATGATCCTTGCAGATGTGATTTTTATTGCTACAACGATCCAATTTTCATTTACTGAAGTAAGTCAATTCACCATGATACAATGACAATATATTAACTTATTAACTATAGGTAGTTGTAAATATGCGTTTTATATTATTCCATTGATACCTAACGCATAAGTACCACTTTTGATTTCATACACTATATATACTCATATAGATATCACTTTATGGTCAAATATGTATAGTTACAATATTATTATATTAATGTAAATATTTATCAGCACGTGATATAACAATCTTACATTTCGGAACAAATGATACTCGTAATATTACAGTAGTACCTATTACAGTAGTGCAGACAACTCTGAAAAACAAAATTATCAAGACTTTTGATTGCTTTATTAAACTATAAACCAGGGATCAAACAGATTTGAACCTGATTTGAAAACCCGTGCAACTCTCATTTTTATGCAGTTCTATATAGGCAATTTTTCTAGACATTTTAAGAAAAATAAAAATCTAACAATTAAAAATATAATATATATATTATATTTTATAATATATTAAATAGGGTCACTCACTCGTTATCTGCTCATTCGGATATTTTAATTTGAACATTTCCATGCTACGCCTCGTCGATTAAGTAACAGGGGAAAGTATAAATATTAATAATAATATAGTACTAAAATAAAGATAAGTATTTTGTAAAAAAGCCATACAAAATAAATAAAGGGGAGAATTTTTATTTCAGATTGTTCCGTAACATTATAATTTCAAGGTAAAATAACACATAATTACATATTACAATTATGCCTATATAACTTATTATAAGTATATGTTTTTTGGAATTTGAAGGGGGCACGCCCCTCCCCACTCTTGAATCCACGCCTGTATTCCACTAAGGTCCTTAAAATATTTTTCCCCGTTATATTACATACATATCATAAGAATAAAAATTTGAATAGGTATTAATTTTCTAAAGTACAAAATGCTTGGTGGCATCGACGATTTAAGATATAGAGGTTACTCAACGAACATTTATTTTTGATGTACGAAGTATATCACTGATTAATTCATGTGAGAAATACACCTAGCGCCCAAGCGGCCATTAATGTAGTTAAGTATTTTATTTCATGATAACATTTTTTTATCTATAGTAATTTCACATTAGATAATAGATACCTACCGCGATTTGAGATAAAAAAAATTATGTAGATACAATATTTTATTATAATTTAACGAGATGTGTATAATCTATATAGTTACTCATAATTCGTATTATAATATTTACATTTTAACCAATGGTAGTATGGTTGTTATACAGAATAAATCATGTATTATAATAAATAGTTTGTTAAAAAAATACAAACCTCAACACAAATACCAGAAATATCAACTCGGAAAATTAATGGTACGTCTCTTTCTTTTAACCTCGATTTTTACAAATAAATCTAAAATTAGAAATAAATATTCCCAAAGTTTTAGTAGGTAGATACCTATTTTCTTAATTTAATAAAGTATTTTTATATTTTGAAAGTTATCAAAGTTAAAATAATTACAAGTTTTTATTATTCGATGAAAGTCAAAAAGAGAACACATTAGGTAAGTCATTTCCTTCTAATTCTAATGAATTCCTTACCAAATATTGACTACAACCTTCAACAGATATTGAAGTTAAAGTTATACCACTTGGGTTAAAATGATTAGCACAAACTCTGGAAAGCCTACTTAACTAAATGCCAATATTTTTTTCCCAGTCATTAAGCATATTTTGTGGGACACCAAATTTAGTGGCTCAGCTTTGTCGACAACTCGGGATGCAACACTTATTAGACGCCATAAGGTATTTTATAGTAAATTAATTAATACGAAATTCATTAGTTTATGAGAAATATCAATTTGGAAATATTTTTAGTTTTAATAAGATATGTAAACTGATCACGGGACACAATTATCAAATATGGAAATACAAGTCAATTTCGTACATATATTTAAATAATTAATAAATTATAACAATATGTAATGATATTTGACGCCAAAATATTCGTGGATATAGTTAAGACTGTACCTCCGCTAGTAACTCTGTATGTATTTCTCAGTGTGTCGGTCAGCTGTTTTTCATGAATTTGTTTTATATATCAACTGTCCAATTATTTCGCATACGACGTTGAGTAACCTCTATATCTTAAATCGTGGTGGCATCGAAGTGTCTGGTGGCGGCGAGATTTCCGAGTCTGTACTCAGAATAATCAGAATTGCCTAAATATTTTATTTATTATCAGATTGACTTATATTTAAAAATGTGTTTTTAATTATAAGTAGGTTCAAACAGGGAAAAATGGTATCTACTGTCTAAAAGAAAAAAATCCTGTATAGCCATTTATATATAGCTGTTGTACTACTGCTTGTACATCACTGTTGTTCCATATGTAACAATTATTAGTAGAACCGGGAAATATGAATTCACATTTAAAGTTCTACGTTTTGCATCGCATATCTAAAACAATTTATTGTTATTTAATAATAACAATAAATTTTTAAGTAATGATTTTGGATTCTATACCAAACTAAATAAAATACTATTTTTAATAGTTAACGAATGTAGATGTAAAACTGTATACATATTTATTATTTACTATTTAAGTATAACATAACAATGTAACAATTAATAATTATTATTTTAAATACCCAACTAATTGTATATTTATCGAGTGGTAGCCCTTACGGTTGATGTAAATATATTCTGGGTGTGCACCTAAAGGGTCTTTTTGGTGGAACTATAGCCACATGAGTTCAATCTATGCAACCTATGCAGTCTTGGAATCCAGTTGTTTAATAAAATCTAAAATTATGAATCTAGATTAACAATATGAATTTACATTTATAATATAAATATTATTATAAAATATTGGTTTTACTTTACAATAAATAATACAATAAACGGCAGAAAAAAATATTTTGCATAATATAGTACCTTCGCCTATTATCCATAAAATATTATTTCATATTATAATTTGTTGTCCCCATTCATGTACTATGTACATTGTACATATCTATAATACGGCTATTGAAAATTTTACACATTGCATTTTCATCTTTACTCTAAAGTCTAAAAAATTGCTCAATATTATATAAATACGAAATTTGCAAATTATACTACTGTATTCAGTAGTCAGTAAATTTAAGTCAATAAAATACAAAACATATAGTAATACACTTAATAATTTAATTTAGGTACCTAAGTACCTTTGCTTTCACGTTTAAGTCTTCTGTGGTAGTATGTAAGGACTTAGTTCCCTAATTAAATCCTTCACTAGTATTTTAGAAAGTCTATAATGTTTTATAAATGCAGAACTTGAAAGTTGAAAAGTATCGGTGCTGACAGTTGCTCTCAAATTTGGACGTGGTTGAAAATTTATTTGATTTTGAATACTTTGAATAACAAATAAATGTGATAAGTCATCAAAATTAGCCATTTTAAAAACCTCAAATACATCTAAATTATAATAACATTATGGAATTTAAAAGTTGTACGTTACACCATGACAATAAAAATTATAAAAAAAAATTAAAAATCTGTAGGTTTTTTTTATAATTTAACCGTTGTCATATACTATACAACTCGTTGACGAGTGGGAAGACTCGCACTTTTAGACGGCGTATAACCTTTCATACGCCACACTGTCGAAGAACACCCAAGAATAATGTAATTTTTAACTCGTACGACATTTGTCCAAAGTCGTATACGACAAGCCAGAGAGCCTAGATAATAAGAGAGTGGCCAACTCAGTGATAAGCCACCATTTTTTGTGCAATATAATTCCCGCGTAAATTTTACGGAAATGTTGCCAGAAGTTGGGTACTAAAAAATTCCGTTAAAATAATGCAGGCAAAAAGTTGACCATAGCTCTAGGATAAAAAAATTAGAGTTAAAGACATTTAAAACCCATTTAATATGCGCATGTTTACTGCGATTCTTGCATCCAAACGCACAACATGAAGGCATTCTAAAAAACATATGACCAGTAAATATAATATATATATAATAAATAACAGTTGACCAATAGAAAATCATCACCCAGTGATGGCCACTCTCTTTATTATCTAGGGTCTCTACGACAAGCAATAGGCGCGTTTCAAGAATCGATTCTCTGCCGATCAGTATGTGTTATTGTGGCGTATAGTAGATGGGCGATGTTGCGCTGGAGTAAAACGAGTATTGGTTTCTGCGCACTTCTAGTATCTCGCTGAACAAGACACAGATTAAATGAAACATTTAATTTAATCTGTGGTAAATGTAGAAATTAATTTTAGAGTTTCTCCAATCTCCTCCTGGCTTCTGTTCTTGTATATGTTCTTATATATACCTATGCACTCCATACTAAAATCATCCCATCCGTCGTATGATGTATTTAGCCAATGTAGATCATGTAAATGCAAATTAAAATGTTAATATTATAAGCTCATTCTTTATAATTCGTGTTTAATTTACCTCAATCTATAAGTTTATAAATGTAAAATGTATGTTATTTTTAGTCGATTTGTTAATATTATAATATCTTTTATACCTGGGTTGCAGTCTGTAATTTATTAAATATTTTAATTCAATTTTAATATTTTAATAATTTTAATTTTAAAACATATAATATTTATATATATATATATATATATATATAAAATAATAATAATGTGTAAAAACTGTACCTATATAACTATATTTTATTTCACGTAATTCGTGTATTTGATTAAATGTGTATTTCTAGGCACCACCCAGAATAAAGTCATTTATAAGCTCGTGTTACTCGTTAACTCAATCGATTGGAAATCTAATAGTCGTCATTATTTCGGCTCTTTCCTTTCATAAACAAGTAAGAATATGCTTTGTTTTTTTTTCTCGGTCGTTAAGTATAATTGCACAAATAATATATTTGTTTATAGGTTCACGAATATATATTTTATTCTGGTCTTATGTTGACAAACACGTTGTTATTAGTTTATTTGAGTCATAATTACAAGTACAAAAACTTTAAACAACGGGTTGACGACAACGAATATACCACGACAAAACAAAATAATGTTGTACAACTCGATGCCAAGTAATCGCAAAAAATATATACATACTCGTACAGACCTGTTAAAAATTGAGACCGGTTCTAACTTTGATAAAATCGTTACATCAATGTGAAATATAAATATTAAATGTATATTATAATATTTATATTTTTTGAAAATTATGTACTTTCAAAAACTATGTATGTACAAAAATTATACAAATATATTATGTATACCATACAATATTGATCAACATTTGAACACACTGCATAGGCATAATTAATTGTTTCAAATTCAAATTACTAAATGTTGGATATATAAAAATGAAAAACATTAGTGACTCAAGTCTTTCATGAGCCATTGTGCTGCAAAGTTTTGTTTTCACGATGGACAATTTAAAAAATGCATATCATTCGCATGAACAGCTAGTCACAGGAATGATGGTGAAAAGTATTATTACATTATAAAAATGTACAAAAATTTGTTGTATCATTTGTAATTAGAAAATTAATTCTATTATTAATTGTTTTAGGAGTTATAACTATTGATTTATCAATACTAATAAAAGGTGCACTTCGCTCGTCGGGTTTCAGTAGGGGTGGAAGCACTTTGCTTATCGGATAGGATACCTACTCTTGGTGAATGTATTGCATTTGAAAGCAATGATAAATCATTGCATTCGAAAAAAACAATTCTGAGCGAAGCCTCGATTTACTTTACATAACTATTAATATTAATGATGTTTTTCAGTAAGTTTAACATTATCTATATCAAAAATGTAATCGTAGAAAAAAATAAACATCATTGTAAAACCACCAGCTCCCTCGCTATACGCTCAGAATCTAAAATACTTTTTTCCCGTCGATATTTTAAATTTAGTTAAAGTAATGCACGATTAACGTTATATTACATTTTTTCAGGTCTTAAAATCTCACTTTACCAACTATTTGGACTTATAGACCTCAAAATTGATAATTTTGTTGAAAAAATGTAAATGACTATAAAAAAAAATCGTGACTACCTACCGATTTTCGAGATATTTTTAATTTAACAAAACTAACGTATATTTAACGTTATATAAAATATTCAGGTCATAAAATCCATAATTACCCTTTTTAGGTCTTACAAACTTCAAAATCTAAAATGTCTATAAATATCTCAAAATTGCCAAAAATTTAAAAATAATTTAATCAACGTGATATATATATTATATTAAATATATAATATATTAAATTAAATATTCGATGAAAATTTGAAGATTTTAAAGTCATTGTTTTCAAAATTACGTAGAAATGAAAAATATCGATTTGATGAAATCGTATTTTTGCTATTTTTTTCGTCACTTTTGAATACGTTTTCCTTACGTATTAAAAACTATTAAGAAAATCGAAAAATGACCAACTATATATAGGCATAGATGAAATTTACTACCGGAAACTGGGTAAGCTTGTAAAGATCAGAGCACTCCTTCTGGTAGCAAATTTGCTAACAGAGAAAAAAAACATCACTGTAAAACCACTATAGCTCCTTCGCCAAACTCAGAATCCCAAAATGTTGTTCAAATATAGATCTTCTTTGGTCGGCTCAAGTTTTAAAATGTTACCAATTGAAAATATTATATTTATTGTTTCTTGTTTGAAACATTCGTACGAATTCATTACAAATCATCATTTAAAACTGCATAAATACGTGAAATCCTTACTTCGTTTTCTTTAGTTTCTACAAATTATTAATATTTTGAAGCTTGATCAAAAAACTTTGACGATATTGATACGGTGCGTCCGTAATTGAGTACACCGTAGCTTAAAAAAAACTTACTCAAATAATAAGTGACAAGATAATATTATATTTATTGGAAATACAAGTAGGCACGAAATGTATAGTACAATATTATTATAAATGCCGAGAGCGAGTCGTCCGGGTTATGACCCGCGACGGCCGTGTAGGCTGCACACAGTATGTGTAACAGCCCGTATATATGTTGCGTTTATACGGCACGTAAGATGGTTTGGTCGACTTCGGTCAAATACCTGGGTGTTACTATGGACAAAAACTTAACATTCCGACAACACACGCATAACACAATAATAAAAGCAACCAGAACCCGCGGTATGCTATACCCAATGCTAAATGAAAAAAGTCCCATCCCTCTAAAGACCAAATTACAAATCTACAAAACTTATATCAAGCCCATCATCACCTACGCTAGTCCAGCATGGGGATCACAAATAGCCAACTCTCATTGGTCCAGATTAGAATCGACCCAAAACAAATGCCTTCGTACCATCACAAAAGCCCAGCCATACGTATCAAACCTCAACATCCGACAATCTACTAAACTCCCCACAATACGCGAACAAGTCAAACACGATTCCCAAAAGACCTTCTAACAACACTGGAAAATCTACTCTCCCTCACATCCGCCAACTAGGACGTTCTGAAGTAACTACGGTCAAACAAAAGAAAATTCGACCATACGACTGGTCTAAACTATAAACGAAATCATGTAAAATCCTGACAATCAAATTACTTAAAACCACTTCATCCACTTCTCCATAGGCTCGCGCCTGACGAGAGACCACAGGCCTTCGGCTGTCCGTACAGCAAATTGCAAATTGCAAACGTAAGATGGTTGTAGTCGAGTCGTGGCCGCTGCTGGTTCACGGTGGAGACGAGTATATTGTTGTTGCCGTAGATAATAATATAAGCTTCGTGCTATGGCGCCTATTTCACTCACGACGGTTTCGTCCGTAAAGATTTTAATAATTGGCAGTAAATACATGAAAGTAAATTGCGGCATTCGGTGGACGGATTTTTTCCGTACGGTCGCCGTGTCAATGACTGAAAAGTACGACGCCGCGCCGTCGCCGTCCTATCAGTGTCCTACGTGATTAAACGCCGGCTTTCACAAGAGACGATAAACAGAACATAATTATATAAGACAAAGTCCATAAAATATATGTTTATATAAAAAGACGTGGATATTATTGACACAGAAATGTTAATTTTTGCTGTGGAATGCACACCTATTTTATGGGACAAGTCTCAAGATCTTTACAAAGATAGAAATGGAACCAAAAATGTTTGGGAAGAAGTATATTATATTGAATTGAATTGAATTCCTTAGGTTGAATACAATTCCTCGTTTTAGTATTCTGCCGTTGAATACCTACTGTATTTCAGCCGGTTGTGGAGCTCGTCAAAGGATGAAACAGACATTTGGAAGTAGTTAAAAAATGTATTTTCGTTTGCAAGTAATTCTGCAAACAGTAAGTTAAATACGCGCATGACATTTCTTCGTTCAGTAATTGGATGCACCCAGTAAATACGATTACGTTTTCTACGTAATCGCAAACGACGATACAAAATCCACATGGCAATGGTGCGTTTTCGACTCATGTTGAAAGCCAACTGATTTAAAAGTAAAATATAACCAACGTTTACGGGAAAAAAACCGTCATATGTGAAAACAACGTCCGTACGTACGGGAAAAATTCGTACGGATTTTAACCGTACGGACGAAACCGTCGTGTGTGAAACGGACCTATGGGCTCACTCGGTTCTTGAACGTCGTCGTGATCGCATCCAGTTTATACGCATCTGGTCGTGTTTCGAAGGCGTCGGCCACGGTTGGTGGTGTACGGCAGTCGGTCGTCTGGAGTCTACTATGTACTGTATGGGCGGCGGTCGGCACGTGCTCCGGTGGTGGTGGGTGGACGACCCACTTGACGGGTAGTCGGCACTGATACTCCATGAGTGTGTGGTCGTCGTCTTCGATGCGGCCGATGCTTGGTCGTGATCGCCGGGTCATTGGTTGTCATATGGCTGGAACGCTTCGATGGTCGTCGGCTGAAATGTCGTTGGTTTGGAGTGCTTCCAGTTTTCGCCAGTGGCTGCGTTTAAGGAACGGGGCCCATGCTGGGCCTGCGTAAGTTAAAATGGGATTGACGTACATTTTTAATAGGTTGAGACGAGTTTTCATGGGTATTGGACTATAACGGTTTAAAATTGGGTTTAGCATGCGGCATATTTGAGTTGCCTTTTTAATAATGTTTGAGGTATGAACGTTGAAATTTAGTCGTTTGTTGTTTCGCTATTTGCTATTGCTTGCGTGAACGGCTCGAGGGCCTGTAAACACATTTCAGACGTTGGCCTATGATGTGTGAGAGAATGTGTGCGGAGGGCTGAGTGATTTAGATTTGGATTGTTAGATTACACAATCAATTGGGCGTACTTTGGTGGATAGCTCTGTTTGAACTTGGGAGCCACCAAGGTTATGGATATGTTGGTATTGAGACATGGAGTTTTTATAGAACATAGTCTTTGAGTTCCGAAGGATATGTGAGCGGATTGATGGTAGTAGATCAGCTGTGTCAAGCAGTAACTTATTTGATACGTAGAATGGCACTGCCATAATAGCAATGTAGAGCAATGTTCTGAACGTTTTCTACACGGGACCAGTTAGATTTGGAAACTAATGGGCCCCATGCTGGACCAGCGTAGTACGTAAGAATGGACCTTACGTACATACAGTAGAGATTAATTTTTGTTTTAATAGGGATGGGGCTTTTTCTACCAAGGACTGGGTAGAGTATTCCTCTAACTTTGGTAGCTTTTTGGATAGTATTTCTAATATGTAACCCGAAGTTTATATTAGTGTCGTGACGTCCATTACGCACCGTCGTCGAGAAGTCGGACTGCATGTGCGAGCGGGTTACTCGTGGCCGCCGTCCGCGTCTTTACGTTGTGCAGGCGCGACCGTCATCGTTTCGTAGACGGGCTCGAGTATCCGTTCATGGCGTTGCGTGTGTGTATCATCAGTGTATGTACGGTGGTATCCACGGACGCTATACTGTTTAATATTATTGATGGTCCTTAGAAGGACCATTTTAGCTACATACACTGTGTGTACACGGTGGTTCTGTCCAGTTACAATATTTTAACTTTTTTTTAACTTCAGGAAATACATAGCATTTTCTATACAATACTTGACGTATTACTATAAAATTCTTGGAATAATGTGTCGTCTAATCTTAACTGAGATATTTGATTTCAATCATTATAATATCATACTCATAGTCACAAGGCCGTGTTTAAATTTTATTTTCGGAGGCGGTCCAAAATACATTTTATAATTTTAATACAAATCAAATTTATGTTTTATTCATCGTATAACGATTTTTGGTTTCATGGATTTTGAAAACATATTTGAATTTATCAACAAATTAACTTATAATCGAATTTTTTACACATTTCAATTTTTATACCCATCCAATATTTTAATGTTTGGTGGACTAATATTTAATGATTTACAATTTAATAATACTATTTTAAGGAATAAAAATTAAAAAATTAAGAAGTCGCATCGTCTGGAGTTTCTCAACCTACAGTTTTTAACATATTAAATATTTTATAAATTTTAAAAATTGTGTACATTTTCAGGTCTATGAACGATGGACAAAAATAGGTTTTTTTGTCTATGTATAAAATTCGTCAAAGAAAACTATCTTGAAAATTATATTTAACTATAGTTAGGTATATAGGTATACAAAATACCTAAAATAGGTAAGTTAAAAAGTATATGATTTAAAAAAAATGTTATTATAATATTATCTTTGATGATGCTTTTTATAACTGTATCAATATGTTTCTGCATACCTACCTATATCCATTATTTCATCTATATGATTGTTTTGACAAGTTTTACTGTTGCATTTAAATTACAATCTACGTAGGTAAATATATGTTTTTAAAATATTGTGGTTCATTAACCGATTGGTTATGATTAAAAATATTGATATTGATGCTAAAAGTCATCTTACATAAAAAAAATGTATCAAAAGATGAAAAAATTTCGGTGGGGATCCGGACCCCATTCACCCCCATATTTATATATTAAATACAAAAATTGTATTTATCTGGGCTCAACACTGGTTATGAATAGATACGTTACCCTGGTACCCCAATATTTTAATTTCAAAAAAATTATTATACCATTAATTGTACCAATTTGTACCATACATTTCGGAAATTTTACCGTAAAATTTCCCAGAGAAAAATCAATTTTCCCTCTGGGGTGCCAGAGAAACGTTTCCCCAGCACCACTTTTTTTTACCAGGTAGACTTTTTTATATTTTTCTTTCATATTTAATTTTACCATAATTTGTACCAATTTGCACCATTAATTTCAGAATTTGTATTGTAAAATTTTCTGGAGAAATATCGATTTTCTGCTGAAGTTTTTTATAATTATATATAACCGAATAATATTCATGAATTAATAAATTAATTGTTTAATTTTGTATACATTTTTTATTTTTATTTAATATAATTATATAATTAAATAAAACCGTTCGAAAAATCACAGTAATACTTATTAATCTTTCTTCTAATGCTATATATACGTTTTATGATAATTGTGTACTGTGCTGTGCGCATAAAGTCAAACTATTTTTAAACGACAAAAATAAACATTTAGTCCTCTTAATATTTAATTCGAGTTAATAACTATGATTTTTTAATAAACCAACATATTATGCAAATAACTAGAATACGGGTGTCTCACCAACGGAGGTTAGGTTAGGTTAGGTTAGGTTAGGTCACTTGAAAAAAATTTAATAAAATTTTGACGTAATTTGTGTGAATTTGTATGACAATTTTTTAGTTGTTATAACAAAAAAATATGTAGAGCTGGTAAAATGCTTTTAGAGCCTTCCTCTCCATTTTAATATTTCAATTTCTTTATTTTTTTAATTTAATTAAAATAGTTCTTATTTAACCTTTTTAAAGCAATAATGTATCGACTAACGTTTACAATTATATCTATAAGGGATTATGTATAGGCAATTCTAAATACATTTTTGGAAAAGTCAATAAATTATGAAAATAAAAATTTTTTGCAATATGTTTAAATGCCTTTTAGATATAATTTAGAAATATCGGGTCAGCCATACTACAGCAAAATATCCATATTTATAAATCGAACTATCTTTTGGTTTCTGATCACTATAGTGATGTGAAATTTACATAAAAGTATTTTTGAATAAATACTAAATTTACCGTAAATGATAAATATAAGGGTTATGATGGTACAAACGTATTTCCTCTCCACTGAAGTATGGTATTTCAATATTTATTATGATGGAATCCTTTAGATTCTAATTTGTTTGATAGTTTCAGATTAGATTTCAATGAATTAATTTAAAAAACATATATAATACAATTTACCTATATAAACAAATTGTTAAATTTTATATTTATAAAAATCTAGTTAAAATTGTCTATGAATAACTTCCGATTTATGTAGATCAATTGTATGGAACTGTGGTGATATACCATTTGTGAGGGATAAACAAACTTAGTTAGCTAATTTTTACAAGACAAAAATGAAAATCCTTGATTTTCCTCCAAAACATATTAAATCCATTTGTCTATAAACAAAAATAATTTCATTAGACTTGTTATGGAATATTTTTTTTAACAATCAGATTTAGGTTATTGTATTTATGAAATTAAAAAGGGCAAAAAAATTAAAACAAGGTTATATATTTTATCATTAAGAAAAAAGCTTTCAAAAGGCTCAGTTAAAGACAGTCATTTACCAAAATAAATATACACATTTCTTTTAGGTGAATTATTGACACAATTAAAGATGATGACTGAAGAGTACATTTTTTACGTTTCTTCATACAAAATAAAAGAATAAAAATACATTTATATTACAAAAATTCCTGTTAAAAACTACAGTAAATAAAAACATACAGCGTATAGTGTTGAGTGTCTTGAAACTAAATATAAAAAATATAATTATAGATATAAAAATAAAAATTTCGATTTTTCCATTATTTGTTTAGTCCACAAATTTTCTATTCCACTTTCTTTATTTATTTTAATTTTTTTAAATATAATTTCTACCACACGTAGTGACTACACACTTAGTTTCTTTTTTTCAAATATAAAATATTTAGGTTATTATTTTTCATTATTTAAGGAGCCTCCACACCGCATGATTCTAAGGAGTATTATTTAGGCAATTTATTATACTTTCTTTGTATGATTTTGTGTTTGTATGATGAGTACCTACGTGATCATTAGTGTTAGTAAGCCGTATTAAGAGTATATGGGGAGCCATTACACGCATCTATGTGCACACGTCAGGCATCTATTTTATAACCACGAAAAAATGTTTATTTTTTACTTAAATAGACGATTCTAATTCCACCAGAACGTCACAATGAGTACATCAATTTTAATTGTGAAAAAATATTCGAATTTTCCATAACATTTACGAAGGAATGATCGAAGCACTTTTTAAAAATTGTTTTTTATTTAATTCAGTATTTATGTTGAAAATGTTGAAAATTTCAAAAGCTTTAAATGGTTTTTATATTATAGTGTAAAATATGAAAATGAAAAATATGGCTCAATCATTCCCTCGAGTAAATAATGAAAAATTTTAATACGTTTTTAAAATTATTATTGGAATGCGCATCGTGCCATACTGCTGGAATTAGAATGAGTAGTTTCTTAATAAAAAAAAAAAATGATGATGTGAAGGCCCCTTAACCATTTTTAGGACATTATTGTCACATTTTAATTTTGCCATTTTTTTCCAAATGTTTAGCTAAAAAAAGGAACGCCTGATTGCCTGAAATATTGTGAACCTAGTGTTATTATTACGCTACACTGCACACATCAATTTTAGCGTTATTAAAATTTAAAATAGGTACGTTCATACCCTATAATGAAATTTGATAAACTTGTACCTATTATTTCGGTATGATACGTATGTGTTCGAATATCGGTGAAAAATGGGCTCATAAGCGCCAAGTTTTAAAAAATTTAACGAGTACCTATCAGGGGTGTAGTGAAGGAAATATATTAGATTCCCGAACCAAAGAGTATAAAAAAAATGTATTTTCTTCTGATTTGATTTAGCCGACAAACGTGTTAATTTGACCGACTGAGTTCACTTTAGGGGGACAATTTGCCCACTTGCACCCCTATTAGTTTCACCTCTGATACTCATTTTCCCCATCTAAAAAAGTTATTATTCCCTATATTATCAGTACTAGGAGGTTTTTGGTGCGTCGTGCAAAAGGTAAATATATATGAAAGTAAAAGTATTTCACCAAATTTCATAATTTCTTTATAATACCTCCAAGTAGATAACAAATGGAGGTTATAAAACAAAATTGTTCAAAATAAAGTATATTTCTTATCAATCATATTACCAACTATTTTCATGTTAACATTTTTAGTACTTAAAAATTCTTTCAAAAGTACCGTTACTATAAAATAATTAATATTAATTTAAATAAAAATCTTCAATATTTCTAACGGGTGCCTAGCGCCTAGCGCCTTTAAATAATTTCAACGGGTGCTCGAGCCCCCGGACACCCGAGTACTTGGCGCCTATGAATGGGCTTATAGACTTGAAATTTTCAACAAAATCGTACATTTATAAGTAAACAACCAACGTAAAAAAAATTTAAAAAGTTTTTTTCAATTTTTCAGCTATTATTATAGCAATTTTTAATTTTGAAGATTTTGCGTTATAAAAGAGTTCATTTTAGTTATTATCGACAATAATTCTCAGATTATATATACTGAAGTTTCGCTCAGAATCGTTTTACCAAAAAAAAAAAAATTATTATTACTTTCAAATTCAATAGGTATGGGTACCTACAACCTATCACTATACATACCAGTATTCTACCCAACAAGTGAAGTGCGTCCACCCTCTACTGACCGGCATTTTTTACTTTTTTCATTTTACGATTTTTAATCACGGCTTTAATAGTTTTCAAATAAACATATCGAAAAAAACCCACCCATGAACACAGTAAATATTTTCATATTTTGACTGTGCGTCGTGCGATTTCCTAAAGAGGAAATATAGTTAATAGTTATGAGCATGAATGTGATTTTTAACATACATCATAATAACGCAACAATAAAAATGATACCTACTGACATACAACTTTAATTACTTTTAAAATATATCTAAATATTTTTAAATTATTGGGTTTTTACTTTTTCATTTGTCATATAAATTGCCTATATAAACCCCCTTAAAAAGCGGGTGTGCATTTTTTCACCCCTTATGTAGATAGCGAAGATAACAGTGCCGCTGTTCTGTGATATCAGAAGCATATACGTACACAAAATACACATTTATTACTTTTATTATTATACTTCGTCATATTCGGTAATCTATTTAAAATCAACTTCGAATATGTCCAAAATGTAAACATAACATAATGTTTTAGTTACCTACCTTTATTATGCAAGATCAAAATAAAAATACAAAAGTATTATCGTTTTATATATACCGGGAATGATGGATATTGATCCAATTATAGTATCTACGAGCCTAGAAGCTCTAATTGGTGAGTTAAAATATTGCATATGAGTTTAATATGCAAATCAAATACTATAGGTTAAATATACTTAAATATATTAATTTGAAAATTAGACGTTTGTTAATAGGTACTGTGACTGTACCAACTCATTACAGACATAAGCACCTACCTAGTTAAAATATGGATCTGCTGTAATTTTTTTTTACATCCATATTAAAACCTCATATGTCAAGGTTTTATTTTAGTTTTACGGAAAATATAAATAAATGGATTGAACGTGTTTATATTTCATTGACATGTCAAATGTTGATGAATTAGAATAATAATAATAGCTACCACTTATCTTTTTCACAAGTTTAAATGTTTAAAAACATAAATTGGATCCAAATAAAATAAAATAGTAGGTAATTTAGAAGTACCTACTTAAACAACTAAAACTAAGAACCTGAGATTTAATAATAATATGAGAATAATTACATAAATTATAATAATTTAAAATATTATAAGTACATAGTTCTATTATTTAAATTTGTTATAAATACAATTATTTGTTTGTTTAAAATTCCTAGAAAATTAAAAAATTAAGCAAAACTGTACAACTAATTCCATTCAGTTCATAATATATTTTTGCAAAAAGACTGTATAACTTCTAGTAATGATAATATACCTTCTGATTATAGATCATACATTTTTAGATTAAGTGTTTATTTTTTTTTCTTGAAACAACCCAGAAGACACGATTGGAATATTAAGTTCAAAGCTTTACAAAGTATTTTTTTTAACTACCTACCTAATAAAATAGGTAGATACAAAATTTTAATTTTATCAATTATTACCAGTGTTCGGAATGTTCACTTAAAAATTGAATTTATTTACGTTCATATTTAATACATAAAAAATAAACTCGTTCATGTTTAAATATATTTAAAAAAATGGACGCATTTATATAGTCCTTTATTTTAATTAATCAATTATTAACAAAATATATATTTTTCTCATAGGTATGGTATATATACTAAAGAATTACCAATTCATAGAAACTATCATTTTCATTTTATAGCAGTCCCAAGGAAATTAGACTTTTAAGTACTATATTGAAATTGAATAAGGTTTATAGTGAAATTTTAATTTAACTTCAAACGGCCTGAAAATCATTTAAATTCCTTAAACATATGAACGTTGTTTATATTCTATTTAACAGAAACAAGTGGCGCTCATGTGTCGTTCACAAGTTCACAAAATATGAACATGAATACATGAATGTCATTCTTTCAAAAAACACTGATTGTATTGTATGAAGGAACCTATTGAAATTTTGTTCCTTTTTTTTTTGTTTTTTGAAAATCATAGTTTAAAAAACTAATGATATAAATTTTAAATACATTTTAAAGAAAAAAAATTACTTATTAATTAAACTATGATATTTTATAAACAAATAATAATTGTATATATAATACTATAGGTATTACTAATACTTTATTAATTAATTTGTACTGTGTAATTAACTACCTTATACAAACAAAATTTTATTAAAACAATTGATAGGTAGGTATATTATAATATTGTTTTTTCCTGTTTTTTTTAGAAAGAGCAACTAAGAATACTAATGAAAAAATTGATAGTGCTGCAATGATTGCTTTTAGTGGATTCGTGCAGAGAGATCCAGATTGTGCTCCTTTAGCTGCCAAATGTATTTTGGCCAAAATTCATTCGATGCAAGAATGGGAAGCTTTACAAGCTCTTCATGTAAAAGTTATTTTCTATACTTAAATTAAATTTATACTCATTAGGCTTATAATGAAATGTATTTCAGTTATTAGACATATGTATGCAAACTGGTAGTGCCAGTTTTCAAGCTGAAGTTGGAAAATTCCGTTTCCTTAATGAACTTATACGTTTAGTATCTCCTAATTGCAATGGAATACATACACCCGAGTTAATTAAAAACAAAATAATTGAACTTCTTGGTTTATGGTCATCACAATTTCCGAAAGAAATAAAAATACAAGATGCTCTATATATGTTGAAAAAACAAGGTGTAGTAAAGGTAATAATTTATTGTATTATATACACATATAAAGAATTTTACAATATTGCTTATTATTCTTCCCTTTAATAATAGGATTTATTATTTGAAAATACACAACCATCTAAATCTTCAGCTTCAAAAATTGAATCTAATAAAGTATCAATTTTGAATGGAGAAAAATCATTATTGTTGCAAAAATTGCTTAAAAGTAAAAAATCTGAAGATCTGAAAGCTGCCAATGAATTAATTAAATCTATGGTCCAAGAAGTATGTTAAACAAAATACATTTATATAATTGTAATAATGTTATAATATTATAATATAGGAAGAACAAAAATCCGAAAGAGTTAGTAATATGTTAGCTGATATCGAAATCACTTCAAATAATGTGAAATTATTATCAGAAATGCTGAAGTCATACTGCAATGGTCCTGGTTCATCTAGTGATTTAGAACTTATAAAAGAATTATATAATACTGTAAAACAATTAGAGCCAAAAGTTCAAATAATGTTGTCTTTAGAAATTCCAGAAAACGAGGATACTGTTAGTAAGTCGCCTATTATTAATTTTATTATTTTTATTATTAATATTGTTTAGAAATATAATACATTGTTAAAAGGATACTATACCACCGTTTTTTTCACACATAAAACATGCTTTGGGAGATGCACATTTCTAGGAATTTGAATGATTTTCATATATAATGACTTCTATAAAAAATTTAAAATTGTAGGTATGATTATTTACATTTTTACATAGATGATTTTCAATGACATTTTTATTAGTTATAAAAGTTTTAAAAATGGACAATTCTGAAAATTAAGTATTATAACTTTGTATTTAATCATTTGATTGAAAATCACTCATGTAAAAATATAGATTATTTTACGGTGTTTAAATTTCTATATGGTCTATTCATAATAAGAACGAACTGGGCAGTAGTCGTCAAATGATATCAACCATTTCCTCCGCCAAGTCGATCATGTATATTAGGTAAATGTATACGTACGAAACAAAATTTATGCACAAATTGGATGTCCAGTATCGTAAAATGAATATTAAATTAAGTGCACTAAATATGCATCTCTTAAAACCTCATTTTCATAAATTATTTATTATTATGTAAGTACACCATAATATAAAATGTTATCAACTTAGCTTAGAGCAATTGTCTATTTTTAAATTTATTTAACTTTTCAAATTGTTAGACTTTCGTTTTCTTAAAATATCCATTAAGGGATGCGACACCCATAATCTATTTAAATTATTAAAATGTACTATTTTTAAATCTCAATAATTTAAATAAATTTAAAAAGTATCCCTTTACAAAATTAAAATTTTGGGTTCAAAACAACATTACAGCATAAATAAATTTGGTAATAGGTCAATTTACACTAAAATTTAAATTAACTAAGTTGTGATAAAGGTTCTGAACATAAATTTTGTATATTATCAGTTGGTTAGACGGAAATGAGGAACCGTCATCTTATGTAAATACTAGTTACCTAGTATATCTAATGTTTTGTTTTATGTATTGATAAATTTGATAGATTATAACCCTAAAATTATTCAAATATTTAACAATTTTCTACAATTTTATTTAAAATTATTTATTTAAAACTTGGGATTTTGAACAATAATCAAATTTCTACTCTCGTATTTCAATGTATTATTTTTGAAAATAATAATTATTATTAAAACGATGTGATACTCGCATTTGTCATCTCTGTCTAACTAATAGACAATATAGCAAAATTATTACACTGCGTAAAAAACGAATATAGTGTACATGTTAAAATTAGAGCTAAAACACCTATTACCAATAATATTTTCTAGAAAATGACATATCCTTTTTAATTGTTATTATTGTTTAATAAAGAAGGTATAACATTTTAAGTTTTTATATTTTTAAATAGCTATAACTTCTTTGTTCAACAATATTTTACAAAATGGATGTCATTTTCTAGAAAATATTCTCCTTTTCAAAATTAGCAATAGATGTTTTAAATGTAATTTTAATATAAACACCTCATTTAATTTATTGTTTTGTTTAGTGTAATTTTGCAAGACAACAATGCTAGTATTATATCCTCTTGAGAAAAATATTCAATAAAAATGAAATAAAAAAATTATTTGTTACATTTTGTATATTTTGTATAATTTGGTACCTACAGTTTTGTAAATGATTACACATATTTTTTCAGGGAAAATTATTAAACTTAATTATGAAATAAATGAAACATTAAAAATATACAATGAAGTTTTAGAAAACCCCATTCTTATAAAAACAATTGATCGAGAAAATGAAGAAAATTTGTTGGACCTAAATATGTCATCTAACTCATCAGGTACGTATTAAAAGTACAGTTAGTCCTTATTTAACATCGAATTTAAGTTCCTAAAAAACACAAAGTTAACCGAAACAACGTTAAGTGAAACACTTTTTACACACACTGTATAACGTGTTTCTGCCAATAAATGACAATGTATTAAATATTTTACAATTGTTTGATAAAAATTTCACGTTTTAATTATTTTATTTATATACTATTAAATTATTAATTGTTTGTATTAAATAATATTAAAATTAACGAAAACTTATAATTAGATTTAGATAGATTTTTTTAGTACATACATACAATTCCGATTTTGTAAAATATTTTCAGCCATAGAAGGCTTACCTGGACGTTTTGTTGCCATATTAATTATAAATTAATAATTATTGGTCAAATAATATGTAATAGTAATATGTATGTACACAAAAACTGTTTAGTTGACAGCAAAAATGTCATTGAACAACTGACTATTAATTAAATGAAAAACGATTACGAAGTACTTATTACCTATAGTAAATAAAAATAGTACCTTTGTATGATAGGCTTGTCAATCATATCAATAACAGTATTATCTAAAAAAGGTCGAAAAAATTAAATTACTTACATACAAACATATAAATATAACAATAATCTGATGTATATATCTATTAAAAATGACTTTGTATCGAAACCGTTGCAGTGTTAAATGAAACACTAGAACTTAAACTTTTACTTCTGTAATAGCGAAACAATGTTAAATAAGGCAACGTTATATGAGGACTTACCGCATTTCATTAATTTGTTTATTTGTTTATAAATAATAAAAATAAAAATGAAATGTTTAAATATTAAATAATATAGTAATTTTATTTTGTAAGTGATGTACTGATGTATAATAATTTTATTAATATAATAAAATATGCATATTTGATTATTCTTTACTACATAAAGTTCCAAGACCTGTTTATTAACAATTTAAAATATATGCACAGGAAACAATGACTTTTTAAGTGAATCAAGTTATGAAAAAAATCATTTTTCAAATAATGGATCAGCGGGTATTCAGGAATTAGATGATTTTTTACAGATGTCAATTCCTTTAAAAACATGTATTCCTTCATTACCTGGTAAGACTTAACAATAATTTAAAATAATATTTAATATTAACTTTAAATTTAAATTAAATTATATAACTATTTTTCAGAAAATATAAATTCTCCTCAAAAATGCACAGAAATAAAGGAAGATATGTTAGATGTAGACTTATTTGAAGAATTAAATATTCTTGGTAAAGTTATTCTGAATAAACCTGATGAAATTAAAACGATTGAAAAGTAAATTGTTGTCCAATTATTTATAATATGTATATTTTTAAATGAATGTATATATATTATTTTACAGAACACTACATTTGCCAGATACAGAATTTAATTCTACTAATATAAAAAACAATGACTTATCTGAAAATTCATTGTTAGTCACAGAAGAATCAAAAGCATTTTCACAACAAAAAAATGATAATTATGAATTAAAGCCTCTTGGTGACATCACTCTTAAACTTGAAGATATTGTTCCTTGTATGTATTTAAATATATTTATTTACATTTAAAAGATTTAAAAATAGATATATTTATTAGTATAAAATTATATATATTATATATATACCTATAATTAAATATATATTATAAAAAAAACTATATACTTATATAAAAAATTAATATTTATTAAAAAAATAATATGTGCCAAGCGTATTCCAAAAAAAGATTATTAGTAATAATTAGTTTCAACCATGAGTTATCATCATGTTATTTTAATCTAATAACCCAAAATACATTTTTTTTTAATTTTATATTTTCATAATACTTATGACTTATGTATACTAATACTATTTTAATTTGGTTCTATTGTTTTAGGTGCCGATTCAATTGTTGTCAGCTTATTTAATAGAAATGATATTAGTACAGAGCTGCATTTAGCAGCAAATAAACCAAGAGATGATGTTACAGTTTTTGTTGTAACAACTAGAAGCAAATGTAAACAGCCATTATTTAATTTTTCATTCCAACCAGTTGTTCCAAAGGTAAAATATTATAAAAAATCTAAACTCTTAATCAAGTTCTTTTTATTATTTTTTAGGATTGTAGATTACGTATTTTACCACAATCAAGAACCAATCTTCCAATTTATAATGCATTTTTACCCCAAGAAACTATTGTACAAATCATACTAGTAGCAACTCATAATAAGGTTATTCATTTTTATTTATGATAATTATTTATAAATAATAATAATGTTTATATTATTTTATAGAATTGTATTCCTTTGAAATATGTGATTAGTTATACAATAGATGGCGAAATGTTTACTGAATTTGGTGAAACTGAACAGCTCTGCATAAACTAAAAGCTTATATTATGATCTCAATGAACTTTTGTCTTAAACTGGAGTATATATTATACATTTTCATCTTTATAATCAAACCATTTATTTGACTAATAACATAAAGTAATTTTAATAATTTTAATTTTATTATTAAATATTATTTATTATATACCTACTTATTTATATTAATATTTAATTAATAAGATGATATATAGTTACTAGTTAGTACTAGTTAAGTATTTAAGTATTTTGTTTCTCATTCATATACTAGTCACTACAAAAGTATTAAATACCTAATTGAATACATACATTATTATTTATTACACATAGACTTTAACATAGGTATTTAATATATTATTAAGCAAGGACTTGAACCCAAATGAATATACATAACCTGGAAACTCAAATAAATACTTACAATATCTATAAACCAAAATTAAAATTATGATATAGCTTTATATAATAACTCATATTATAAAGGTTAAACCATAAATATTAATTTACTGACCAATATCAACATTTCCAATACTGTATTCAAAATAAAATAAATTGTTTTAAAATATAAATTTATGGGAAATGATCCTTTGTATTATTTATTGTTTTATTTGTAAATCGCGGACATTTTGTATGGTTATAATGAAATTGTAATCTTCTATCGTAAATGCTTTGTACAGTCAACATAACATTGTGTCATCGATCATGAACACAGTACAGTTAAAATGTATCCAATATATTTTTAACATTTCAATATAAAATATAATAATTACATTAAGGTTATTATAGCCATGTGTTTTATGCTGATAACATTGCATACTAGGGTTGCTATGTTTTTTTTTTTTAATTTTGAGCAGCTTAGCAAGGAATATAGGTATTAATTTTACAAGAATGTATTTATTAGTAATTCAAATTGTTTTATATTTATATACATTATATATACATTTCTTTGAGTATGTATAAATTAGGATTTTTTAAATAAAGAGCTTTTTTTTATATAGAAAATTTATTTTAGTTGGCAGTTTAAAGAGGTAATTTTCAATTTTCTCAGTAGTGTTTTTTTAGTATAAAGAAAATTATCAAAAATTTTACAAATTAAAAATTATAATGTAAAAATTCTAACATCTATAGCAAATATTTACTATATTCATATTTCGAAATTTAAAAAAGTGTTGACCATTTTTAGTAGTTTTAAAAATATTTTGAAATTTGTTTAAATTTTCTTATGTATGTACCTAAACACTTTTAGGTAAAAGAAATCGAGTAAGATTTTTCAATGAAAAATTTTTTTAATAGGAAATTTAACATATTTAATATTAAAAAAAAAAATTCAATTTCCATGGTAGGAAAAACTACTGGAAATAGTATTAATTATTATGAAATCTTAATAGGTATGATTTACTATATTCTACCTAATATTGACTAATTTATTATATATTTTATTGGACTGATTTCTTATAATCTAAATATATTTTATGTTATTAATATTTATTAATTTATTACGGTACAAGCTGTCTGCCACCATAAAAATATTGTTACTACATTGTACATACTATATAATAATATATACAAACTGTATAATAATACAAACTGTCCGCGGTTTTCATTTTTTCAATATAAACATACACAGGCCCTTGTCAACCTAAATTAATATTTTTTTCATGTGGGCGGTCTAAATTTAAACTCATGATATCAATATATGTTGTATGATAATATTAATTTCATTATTTAGCGTACTTAACATAAACAAAGACATGTAATTATACCTAATTAACTTATTAATTGTAATTATGATAGTAGTTGTGCTTTCGAACACAGGTACACAACAGCATGTATCTGTATAAATATTTGTTAGATAGATTTGAAACTATCACAGATTATTTATCGAAATACCTATTTTCAGAAAATATAAGTTTTGAAAAACCAATTTAAACCCCTTAAAAAATATATCATAAATCTTTTAGAAAAACATTTAGATTCAAAAAAATATAAATATTTTTACAATTTATGCCCCATTGTAATAGTGCCCGGGACAAGTATCCTGTTCCCCCTCCCCCTAGATCGTAAAACTAATTGTAGTCCTATAGTGGTACACACTTCTTTTGAAACATAAATCCCACTCCTCTTTTTCACTGTGAATTATTTTTCAGAAAATTTTCATCTAAAGAAACACTTGAAAGAGCAATATATTAGTTATTCTAATTTATATGTAAAGGACAGTATAGTCTTCATTATATAAATACCAATTTGTTTATTTTTGTTAATTTTTAAAATATGTCGTATGTATTTACTATAATAATATATTGAATTAGCTATGGTCGTACTATGTTGGTGCATGAGAATAGATATCGTAATAGTCTGATTATGTTCCTGTACCTGTAATCAGTATTAAAACTCATAAGTTCCTGTTTAAAAATTAAAGAGACTAATTCCTTATTGTTCTATTTATTAGTATAACTGCTACTCATTCAATTATTGATTTCTACAAATAAATAAGAAAAATAAAGCAAAAAGTGTGATTCATATTTAAAAAAAAAAGTTTTATAAATACCCTTTAAATCAGAAGCTCTGAACTTGGGGTTCGTGAGATACAGGATGGCCATTTAATTATTTTCCATTACACAACTAATAAAAACAAAATGAAAAAAATAATAATATTTTTAAAATGCACAATAAATCTATTTCCCTTATAAACTTTATATTTAAATGTAAAAATATAAACATGAATTTTAAATTATTAATGTAGGTATATTGCAAAAGTTGTAATATTATATTGTTTAATAATTTAGTAAAAATTGTTTTTATGGTTAAAAATACTACAGTTTAAATGATATTAACATTTCCATATATTAAAAAATTTGCTTTATTAAATCATGAAAATGAGATTAGCACATTTAGTAAATCACTAAATCTATATGTTATACTTCTATAGTTCATAATATATAATAAGCTTAGAAATTAATAAAGTACAAGATGATTTTTTTCTCATGCTCACATAATTTTCTCTATAAATATTTATGTTTTTTTGTAAACTTGAGATACACAAATGTACTACATTCTTATAAAAAGTAAAATTAAAATTTTTTAATAATTTGTATCCATATTATTCTTTAGGTTTTATACTTCTCTTAAATGGCAACCTATATTTTTTACCTTACATTACTACACAGAATTTTTTTTCTGAAAATTTTTGATGTATCCATATCAAATATTGAAAAAACCAATTTATAAGTATGGACACATTTTCATAGTACCCCTCACTACTTCACTCTTCTAAACCAAAATTGTTAATAAAATGTATTATATATTATTATTATTATCAATACAATAAACTGTTAATTCAATATTTGATATTAATACATTAATACTTTACAAAAATATTGTCCGTTGGCATATCAAGTAAAAAGAAAAATATATAGAATGCCATTTAAGAAAAGTATAAAACCTAATAAAAAAAACAAGTATGAAAAATAGTTAACAATTCTAACTTTTTATATAAATCTAGTTACAAGTACCTAAGTTTACAAAAAAATTACAAGTAATAAATATTCATCGAGAAAATTTGGTGAGCATGATAAATGAAACGCTGCTTGCATACAATATGTTCACAGGAATATTTTTAATCTATAGAATCTTAATGAAAACCAACATTTCAAAACAAATTAACCATGCATAGGCGCTTTTAGATTTTACTATGGGGCAAAATAAAATACTATTCATGTATCTATATTATCCTAATTCTCTTTTTTTCTTTAATTTTTAAAACTATTTAAATACCTATATGCAGTGTTCAATTTGGAGAAATAGAAGAAGGAACTCTTGGGCTTTCAATAAATGAGTGTTCCCTCAAATTATGTAATTTGTATACTGTAAAAAATTATTCATAAGATTGCTTACAAAATATTATAAAATAGTAGAGGAGCTGAGGAGCTCCTCCCCCTGTTCCCCCACCCATTTTAAACACTACTTATATGAATATATATATTTTTTCCATTTATATAATAAGTGCATATGTATATTATATATATTTATATATTATATATATTTATATAATATACATTAATTTAAATGCAAAAGTATTTTAAGACAAAATATTTTTCCCCTATTAGAGTCAGCGCCTATGTAACTATAATAAAAATAAATAATTTGGGTTCAATACCTTGTTAAATATATTAATTATTTATTACTTAACTTTATAATTTAAAATACTAGTCATAAATATTTATTACTATAATAGTATATGTAAAGCTGTCCAATTAAAATTGGAATTTTTATGATATATAAAATTAAAGACTATTTTTCTAAATAAATATTGAATGTTAATTTTTAAATTTTTATTTTGTATTAATTTAATTATAAAATGTCTGAAAAATGGCTGCATTGTTACATTTTATTTTATGAAGTAATTTTACTTTGTGTTTATATCAAAATTTTATTTAATAAAATAATAGTTTACAATAGAATGGATACCTACTATTTTAATATTATTTTAGATATTTGGTTTGTTGTATTCATGTATCATTTACCCATAAACAGTGCTGGATCTAGAGAATTTGGTCGCCCGGGGCAAAAATAATTGTAGCGCCCCAAATTTTAATAAGCAAAAAAAAAAAAAAAGGTCATTTGTCAATTCCTATTAAAAATTAAGTTATCAATGAGAACCCACTTCCAAAAGCAGGACGAAAAGTTTAAATATTTTCAAATTTTGCGCCCCATCAAAATGGTGACCGGGGAAAGTGCCCCGGTTCGCCCCCCCCCCTAGATCTGGCACTGCCTATAAACAATAGACATATTATAAAATAATGTTTTATCTATGGTACAAATGATGTAATAATAGGTGTGTTTTGTCAATACATTTTACAAAAACTAGGTTTTCTCAAAAGATCATTGAATAGCCAAAGTCGGTAAACATAGTGTTATTAATTAAAACGAGCAACTTGGTTGTCAATAAGTGCATTTGTACAACTAACAATTGTACCAAATGAACTATCCAAAACAAATGAAATGATATCTAATGTTATAATTTACACTTTTTCTCAATTTATTATTATTGTTTTTTTTTTTTTTGCTCAACGTATTTAAAAAGCAAGAGAGTGTATGTTAAATAATAATAAAATAGATAATAACTAATAACGCACTGTACAATAAAAATTTCAAACGTTTATTTTCTCGTAATCCTGTATCTATATCGTATGTATCAATAATTTATTATTGTGTGCAAGCGCTGTCTGTTTATGATACCTATAATACATTCATTCCTATATATCAATATTAGTAATGTTACATTAGATTTTTGGCATAAATGCAGTTTAGCTCCCAAGCGATATTTTGAAAATTGTTTTCATCAAACTGTGTGCTTTTATATACAAAATGTTTTAATATAAAAAAAAATGTCGGTCGAATTTACTTTTGAAGTTATGGCAATTTAAAATTATTTCATACCATCAAAAACGACACATTTTACGCTGCATTTCCATATCAAATGTGTGGTTTTTCAAAAATATTTTATTTTCCTTCATTATAACCAAAATCTCAAAATGAAACTAGCAAATCGAGGTATATTTTTGATTAAAGCGAATGGAGCCAGCCACAACGAGCGGGTCGATCGTGACCTCTCTCCCAGCCTTATTATTTTACAGAAAAAAAAAAAATACTAAGACATCAATCTAGTATTATTTTATGTTAAAATTACACATTCCTGGAGAACAAATCACCCTTTTAAGTGTTTTTTATAAATTATTGAAATACCACATATTTGATACAAAATTGCATCGTAAAATGTGTTCTTTTTGTTGGTATGCAATAACTTTAAATTGCAAATTGCAACTTAATTAAATATTATGTTCTTTATAACAATAATTTGATGTTATAATCTTTCTATTGAATTCACCGTGCCCCTCAGCCCTCCCCCCATCATGTTTTTTTTTCAATTCCTTTAAGCCTCAGAAAGTTAAAAAAAAAAAATATTGTATTTTTCTAATTTTAATAAAAAAAAAATTTTTTTTAACTATATTTTTTCGAAGGTGAATTTTATGTATTATTGAAAAACCACACATTTGATACAAATATGCATCTTAAATGTGTTGTTTTTGTTGGTATTCAATAACTGGTATTCAATAAATTTGTCATAACGTCGAAGTAAGACCAACATTTTTTTCAAATACTTAAACATTCTGTAAATATGAATACAATTTAATGAAAAAATTTTTAAAAATATCGCTTTGGAGCTAAATTGGATTCGCAAATGATTTCTTCATCATTTTTACTAGTGATCAATGATTTTGAAATTAACGTAGAGACAACACTAAAATCTGCCACTTGTTGCTGCATGCAAATAGTTATTTAAACAACATTTAAAAAATATACTCAAAAATTATTTGGTTATGTATATGCTAGATATTAATAGGCTAATTCACATTTCACGTATCACTGTATTCAAGACGTGACAATATATTGTATTTATTATTTTGAAAGTACCGCGCAATTAGAATCAGAACATGAATGTGAATGTCTTTGGTTTGTGTCATTTACTACCATGGTATATGGAACAGTGATACAAGCCTTGCGCGAAACCACGGCGTCATTACCGCAAAAGTCGTTTCTAACTTCGCTCGGTCGCTTCACGGTTGTGTTAATGTGTTACTAGTATTCGGCCAATCGACATTGGGCCATCGAATGTACACTTGCGTCTCAAACACGTTTTTGTGGTGCGTTAGCCATGTTATTTTTCCGTATTTTACATGTTTTGTAGTTGTTAAAATTTCTTATATTCATGTTATATTAGTAGAAAACAAACATTAGCGAACAAACCAAACGTATAAGTCGTCGTCACCTTCGTTTACCGTGCTGCTGATAATGGTAAGTTGAATACAAACAATATTTTTATTTCCCTGTTTATATACAATTTCGGTGATTATGCAGTTCACAACATAGCGGTCTTTTAGTTCGATCCGGCTTCCGAAAATTATCCGTAAATAAATCTACACAACGCAGCTTTGCTAGTGTAGTGAACAATACCTACATAAACATTTTTTTTCTGGTAATCACGCAATCATTTACACTGGGCAACGTGTGCGTGTTGCTAGGTGGTTAATCGTCGTCACACGCCGCGTCCCGGTGTTATGATTGTTGTACATAAGTACTTCACAAACGCTCGTTTTAATTAGGTGTTGGACATAAATTTCGAGTTGCATAATCATCGCCCGTCACTAGTTGTTTTTCAAAAAAAAGTTTTTACTTACGTAGTTAAGTCCGTGGCTTGAGCCGAACTAATATTATTTGTTTTGTTACGCAATTTTTTCCTGCCATTCCCTTCCATCTCCAGTCAAATTGATTATGGCGGACGACTTTGACATTGAAGCGTTGCTTGAAGCGCCATACAACAAAAAAGAGCCAGAAACACATCCGAAAGAAAGTAATGGCACTGAGGAAAAATCACGTAAAGAAAAATCCCATAAGAGTCGCCATCGTACTAGATCTCGGTCACGTGATAAATCGCGTAAACGTAGTCGATCTAAAGAACGTAAACATAGACGAAAGAGTCGTTCTAGAGATAGACATCATAGTCGTTCCAGAGATCGACATGCACGTCGACGGTCTAAAGAAAAACGAAGCCGTTCACGGTCTCCTATCAAACTACCTAAGTACGGACCACCTTTACCTCCTCCTCGATATGGTAGAAAACCATCGCCTCTTGCATCCAAAGTACCACCAGCTAGTATGTTAACTCCAGAGGAAAGGGATGCTAGGACTGTGTTTTGTATGCAACTTTCAAAAACCATTCGAGCTAGAGATTTAGAAGAATTTTTTTCATCTGTTGGTAAAGTCAGGGATGTTAGAATGATCACTTGTAATAAAACGCGTCGGTTTAAGGGTATTGCTTACATAGAATTTAAGGATCCTGAATCAGTTCCACTTGCTATGGGTCTAAATGGCCAAAAGCTTTTAGGTGTTCCTATTGTTGTACAACCTACTCAGGCAGAAAAAAATCGCATGGCTAATTCTATGCCCAATATGGTACAACGCACCCACTATGGACCAATGAAATTATATGTCGGCTCATTACATTATAACATAACTGAAGATATGTTAAGAGGCATATTTGAACCTTTTGGACATGTTGATAATATACAATTAATGATGGACACAGAAACTGGCCGATCCAAGGGCTATGGATTTTTAACCTACCGTAATGCAGAAGATGCTAAGAAAGCCCTTGAACATTTAAATGGATTTGAAATAGCTGGCCGGCCAATGAAAGTAGGTCATGTTACCGAAAATCATTCTATGTATGATAAAACTGCATTTGAAGTTGATGAGTTGGACAGAGCTGGTTATGATTTAGGAGCTACTGGTAGATTACAATTGATGTACAAATTAGCAGAAGGTACTGGATTTCCTATTCCTCAAGCAGCAGCTAATGCACTTCAAGTTGCTTCTGGAGTGACACCATCTACTCCAGTTACACCTTCAGTCCAGGTGACTCCTCCAATCGCAACTCAATGTTTTTTACTTGCCAATATGTTTGATCCAAATAAAGAAGACGTAGACAGTAATAATATTTGGGAAAATGAAATTAGAGATGACGTTATTGAAGAATGTAATAAACATGGTGGTGTTCTACATGTGTATGTGGATAAGGCATCCCCACAAGGCAATGTGTATGTCAAATGTACGACAATTGAAACTGCACTTGCATCTGTAGCAGCTTTACATGGACGATGGTTTGGCGGACGTGTAATCACTGCAGCCTATGTGCCTGTAACAAACTATCATAATTTGTTTCCAGAAGCTTCATCACTTACAAAACTGTTGGTATCATCCAGAAATAAAAATTAATGATTTTTATATAAAGTTTAATTATTTTATTTTTTTAAACTTTCAATAGACATATATACATAATTACATATTCTCTCTAGAGTAAACACACTACCTACCTATTTGCCTAATCGTATTTTTTAGTCAATGTTTTAGTAGGTAATTAATTAAAATGTGATTAAATTATAAAAATTGTTGTTGAATTTAAGTATTAGAAATTACACCAATTTCTTAATTTCATTTTTACATAAATATTTTTTCCATGTGAACTAATGTCAGTAGTTGTAGGATATACATTTTATGTTTGAAGTAATTTGTTGAAATTAACTTGATAGGCTACTGTTTGAATTTTTTTTTTATATCTGTTAGTTTTATCAGAATATAATTTTTTTCTTTAATTGACATTATCATGTTTTAAAAAAATGTAAGTGTACTAATAAATGTCAAATAGTTTTATATTGATTTGTTTGTAATGTACCTATTGTACAACTATTAAAAGTAGTTGTTATTTTTACTTTTTATCCTGGTTCACCCTTGTTATCTATTCTGATTCAATATACCATATTTGAATCTGATTAAAATATAATATCTACCTACATGTGAATGTATATTTTATATTTTTAATGAAAGTATGTAACCAACTAACCTAACTCCTATCATGAAATAAGATACATTACTAAGTATTCCAAGAGTTTCTAATACCTAATTGTGCAACAATATTATATATACATAACAAAAACTATATATGTGTTAATAATAAAAATATATTCTACATAATAGCATATTTTTTTATGACATTATTTGTATTAAATTAACTTAATAGACCTCTTCCAAAATACAATTCTCTAGTATAGTTTTATGTTTTTGGAGAATTAATATATATATTTATTTATTTTCCTGAAAAGATGTAAATTTGGCCGATGAGATATGTAATTGAATATATTAATTTGAACTTATAATATAGTGGTTTCCGCTTGTTGTAATTACTTTTAGACATGCTAAAAATGAACACTGATAATGCTAAATAGAGAAAAAATGAAGGTGGTAATGAATAAATAATTATAGGTACCTATTAAAAAGTGAATAATTGTAGTAGGTACCTAATATTATTTAAATATCAACAAATAAAGTCATGTAAAATTAGTACATTGTATCTTTAAATTATTATGTAAACCATATATTTTTGTACTAAGTGTCCAATTTTATCTAAATTATAAGTCACAACTGTGATCAAATTTTGTTTGATTCTAAAAACTACAGTTATACTTATGTATTATACAACACCTATTAGCTGGTTTTCAATCTCAAACTAACCAAAATACAGTTATGTTATATACCTATATATATACTTACACCTACTTACATATTGTGCATTATTAATAATATTGCACAAAAAAAATCCTCTAAATTGATATTATAAAAACAATATTAATCACAAAAGCCAATATATTATATTTTGAAAGCATTATTTGGGATTATAATAAGCGGTAGCTACTATAACAATATTTTACATTGATTATTATATACATAACTCAAGTATATAGTAAAATAATAAGAGCTATACCTGCAGATTTTAAATATACTTAATTATTAGCAGCATTAATAATTTAATTAGTAATATTGTCAAAATATATATAGGTATATGTGATAGTTTGGTACCATTAAATTTAAACCTGCTTTAAAATTTTATTTATGTATTTCTGTAAATATAATTTTTAGCATTTAAATAGATAAATTACAGTGGCTTATTTATCGTACAATTTTTCAATTTTATGATTAAGTATATTGATTCTATTTTATTTATGATTGTCATTTTTCAATAAAATATTTGTTTAATCAGTAATAAATAATAATTAAATAAGACTATTTTTAGCCATTTTATCATCTATTATATTTAAGTGTTCATAATTGAACTTGGTATATCTTATTTTTTTATTTGTAATATTATTAAGGGAAATTCTACTTGAATAGGTAATTTTAATCTTGCACGATATATTAACATTATTACTTATTATATAGGTGTTTATAAATAATACGTTTTGAAGAAAAATATTGTTAAATATAGGTAAATAAAAACAGACTTTTAATATTTTCTTATACAAAATTATTTTTTAAAAATATGTATATTGCTGATGATTTTACTAATATTATCTACCCGTTCTTATTGAGTTTGTATATTTAGTAATATGTAATTTAATTATAATTATTTTTCTGTTTATGAATGAATTAAGAAAACTGTTAAAAATGTCAATATTTTCATACTAGTTTACAGTAAGGTTTAGATTTTAAAATATATATATCAATTTCTGTTTTTATATTTTAAATATACTTAATATGTATGTACCTATTTATATAAAGAATATAAAATTGTAAAAAAAAAAAAAAAAATAGTTGATAATATTATTTAAATAAATTTTGAATTAAATTATCTGCTTATTTGTCTTAACTAATTTATTATATAGAATGTTTTAACATTACTATATAATATGAATTTTTATTTTTTACAAATCTCAGTATAAAAAATATTGTCAAAAATTATTTTATAGTGAATGAAATTGAGTTTATTTTAAACACCTAATTGTTCAGCTTAAGCTTAAATACTAGATTTAGTAGAAATTTCGTTCTAAATATCTTCATTTCCGCAGGCGAAACTAACAGTCCTTTACGAGCACGCTACCGGCTTCACGCTGTTTAAAGTTAAAGAATTTGAAGAAATAGGTTCGGAGTTAGCACAAGTTGAAAAATCTGTACGCGAACTGCAGCGTTTCACCAAAATCGTTGAACTTATGGCTTTTGCTCCTTTCAAAACATCTGTTGATGCATTGGAATCCATCAACAGCATTTCTGAAGGTACAAAACAATAAAATCTGACGTCCGTCTGCTGTGTCCTGGTTTCATCAAGTTGTTTATTATCACATTCATAGGTGTATTGCCAGAGAGTCTGCAAATATTCTTAGAAACCAATGTACCTAAAGTGGGTAAAATGTCAAAAGTCACGTTGGGAGTTGCTGACAGCAAATTGGGTGCAAGCATAAATGAAAAGCTTGGTCTCAAAATACAACATACTGGATTTATACTCGAGATATTGAGAGGTCTGTTTTGTTTAATTTTCATTTGCTTTGGTATAACAATTAAAAAACATTTTATTTTTATCATGCTTTAATTAAATTTTCTTACAAATTTTGAATGGAAAATAATTCTTAAAATATTCTTTAAATGCTCATTAAATTTTTAAATTTGTTTTTTATGTTTCAGGTAAGTAATTTTAATGATTCATTAAGTATATACATACTTATTTATTCTTATTCAAATTAAACTAAATATTTGTTTATAATTATTATATAGGTATTAGATATCACTTCCCTTCTCTTATGAAGGGTTTTGCTCCAAAATTGGAAGGTATTGCTCAATTGGGTTTAGGTCACAGTTATTCCAGAGCCAAAGTAAAGTTCAATGTAAATAAAGTCGATAATATGATTATACACAGTGTTTCATTGCTTGATCAATTGGACAAAGACTTGAACACTTATTCTATGCGAATTAGGTAACAAATATAAATGCACCTTATAAAATGAAAAAATGTAGGTATTCATTTTTACTACTATTTTTATTTATACAACAGAGAATGGTACTCCTATCATTTCCCAGAACTTTACAAGATTGTTCCTGAAAATTATTTGTTTGCTAAAGTTGTGAGGTATGTTGGTGATCGTAAACAACTCACTGAAGACAAAATTGAAGGTCTTGAAGAGATTGTAATGGATGCAGGAAAAGCAGCAGCTATTGTGAGTGCTGCTAAATCATCAATGGGTAAATATATAACATTTTATTATATTGTTTAATTTAATAGTCTGTAGTTCAGAACTATTTGCTCTGTACATATTCAGAGTAACCCATTGAGTCTGTGGTGATCTGTTTCCACCTCATTTCCTAGCCATAGTCAAACATGCTACATATTTGGCATAATGCTATAATAATACAAACCTGAGTGTGGTAGAAAAGTTTTCATCAGGCCCCCTAGGTATGGGGTAACAAACTATAATTCTTTGTTGGTGTTTTTATTATTGAAAATTTAAAATTAAAACACCAACAGTTGAACATAAGAGAAATTAACGCAATATCAATATTAATCAAAACCTGAAATACAGATATTTATTACTGACGCTCTAAAATCTAATAAATTGGTAAAAAATTAATCAAAATTGCTTTAAAATACTTATCATCACCTCCGTATGTTGGTGTGTTTGTATAGCAAAAGTTCATTTTCAGAATTTGGTTTATTATATAAAACAATAAAAAATGGTTTAAATCCAAAATATGTAGGGGGCTACATTACTGACAAATTTTAAAATATGTTTAATGTTCAATATTTCTTTATAATATAATATACTTGGGTTATTATGTATTTGTTTTCTATAAGATAATTTTCTATAACTATAGATAAACTTATACTGTTGTTACTAATATAATAATTATATCATAATTAAATTCTTGGTAGTTATTTTTTTAATTTGAATCTGGGCATTACCATGATATACAATTCAAAAATTGTTTTTCCAAATGTCCGACCTTCCTGAGGGCTTATATCCTAAATCTTAGGTTTATATTTCTTGACAAGAACTAAAATTCATATAGTATATAGTATCCTTCTTTTCTTAAAATATTTAAATCGTATATTATATCCAAAAGTTAAACATATTAATATTTTTCCTTGTTTTAAAACGAAAGTTTCACGTACATATATTCTTCTAATACATACATTCCAAAATTTGTTGAATTTGTACAATGCACTTGAAGTTGAATAATGTGTTTGGAAGCTATTTCCAATTTATTAGAAATACAGTAAAACTTCCCCTAACAGACATATTTTTACATTCAAGAAGGTAGTTGGTTGTATATAATACATTTAATATAATTTAATTTAATTCATACAATAATAACTTACGATGATTATAACGAAAATATAAATGTCTTGACTGCCAATGTTTCGTATATTTTATTAGTTTGTGATTACTTATCGACTTTTTCAATGTTGGAAAATGAATTTACTTGTGAAATTGTACAGGTATATATATTAGATTAGGAATAATAAAACGAAATAATTAAAATGATACCATAAAATATTCATAATTAGTAATTATATTTAATTATAACATTATAATTTAATTTAACCTAGTACAAATGTTTTCATTTTATGCATATAACTTTTATGAATTTCAAACATTTCCCCCTCTAAATAGCGGAAAAATTTCAGTGATCAAGGGTGTCTGCTATTCAGAGGTTTCACTGTACTCGGTACCTGATAAAATTTGATACCCTAGATATGTAATATATTCTATGTAATGAAAATGTTTTCTTAAATCTGGGTTGTTTCAGGAATGGATATTTCTCCTATTGATTTGACAAATGTGTTGATGTTTACCACCCGTGTTGTCTCACTGTCCGAGTACAGAAAGAGTTTATCTGAGTATTTGAAAAACAAAATGGCAACTGTAGCCCCCAATATGGCTGCTTTAATTGGTGAACAAGTTGGAGCCAGGCTTATTTCTAAAGCAGGTTCATTGACAAATTTAGCTAAATGCCCTGCATCTACTGTACAAATTTTGGGTGCAGAAAAAGCTCTTTTCAGGTAAATAGTTCATAATATTTTATATATTAGAAGTGTTTTTTGATTTTGTGTATTTATTTTTTTAGAGCAATGAAGACAAAAACAAGTACTCCAAAATATGGTCTCATCTATCATTCAACATTCATTGGTCGTGCTGGCAGATCATTTAAAGGACGTGCCTCTCGTTTCCTTTCAAATAAATTGAGCATTGCCAGTCGTATTGACGCCTTTTCAGGTATTATTAATATACCTGTCTGTATTCAAATAAATAAAAATAAAATTGTATATTAATATAATTTGTGTTTTAGAAAATACATGCAATATTTTTGGCCAAAAAATGAAACAACAATGTGAAGATAGACTTAAGTATTTTGAGACTGGTGAAAAACCTCCAAAAAATGTTGATGTTATGCATGATGCTTGTCAAGAATCCCTCGTCTTGCAACAACAGGTATTATATATATTATGCAGTATTGGGTAGTAACATAACGGACATTAATCGTTATTACAACGTAGTTACTTTTTCGAGTAAAGTTATAGTAACTTCATTATTTAATTTTTGTAGTTACTTAAGTAACTTTGTAAAATAACGCGTTTATATTTATAAAATGAAAAATAAAATTAATTCTAATAAATTTGTTTAAAATTACTGATGGTTGAATGATTATATCTGTGAAACGTAGATATTTAAACGATTGTATGATTTTATATAATAAGTTGGAGTAGGCACGATATTGAATTTTATAATATTCGGCTGACGATCATCAAAAAAAAATAAAGATATTTTTTTCATTTTTACATATTTAAAAATGTTGAAAGTAATGTCATTGTAACTAGTTACTTTTGAATTAAAAATGTAATGTAACGCTATTACTTTTGTATTTAGGCAACGAAATAGTAATCTTTTAATTTTGTAACTAGTAACATAAATTGGTTATTTTTAAAAGTAACTTACTCAACTCTGATATTATGTTAGGTATCAGCTATTTAGAAATTGTTTAAGGAGAGATGAACTAATTAATCATAAGGTAACCCAGCCCTCCCCCCATTTAATATTATATCATAACTATGTTTTAAACGCTGAAAAACTTTTAACATAAGTATATAATAATTTTTTATATATATATATTTATTTCTATAAGATGATATTTTATAAAAAGCTAAAAGCCATGTATTATTTAAAATGAACATTGAATTTCAATCAAGTCATTATTTTTGTATATTATATATTAACTTTTTTTAATAATTGGATAATGATCCACATTTCAATTTTTTATAAATTCCAAAACTCGTTAAAATAGTACTTAAATATTAATAAAACTGCCAACACAATATAATAATCATTAAACCGTAGTTTGATATAATATTTATTAGCAAATATAAAATTTAAATTTATTTACATTAAAAAATAGATTTTTCTGGATTTCTCCAGCAATTCATCTATTTACAATACCCGCAAACTGGCAATATTTTGTACTTGTTCCATAATAGATATTATAAAATACTATATACTCTATTCCACATAAGTTTAGAAAAACTCACGCTTTTCTAAACTTCGGGTAGCATTTATGCTGCCCGAAAGGCCAGAGCTTTGTCATTATTCGTCTTGATTGCTAGTGTGCATCACAGTGTATACAGATGGTTATTATAATAATAATATACCAGCCAGCTTCGGAATAAATATACCTACTGTTATTATTGCCTGCTCATAGGAACTTATTAATACATATTATAAAATTTTACTTGTACTTTTATTATAACTTTTGTACACATATCTGTACCGATACATATTATTTTTGTGTAAATAATTTTAATACTCATATTCATACTTAAGAAAATAAAAAATATTTTTATTACAAAAAGTATACATTTCATATTTACATATTATATACAATCGCTACTATTTATCACGATAAACTATATAAAATGTTAAAATACCAAAAAATTGCTGAACCCAGTGTTCGTATACGTATGCTGAGTACATCACAGTAGGTCGTACGCTCAGTGTGGTGTGTTCAGTGTTTTGAGAAGATGCCAAGGCAGTCATGCTGTATACAATAATGTATTGCCAAATTGGCAACAACAGCGCCTGCCGCCATGAGCTCACATGATACACTTGCGTGTACATGAACGAGTTTTCGTCTTACATTTTTCTTAATATGAAATAGAGTATAGAATCGACAGCCTGATATTTTTTTATCAACTATTTAGTTTAGTACTTGATATTACATTACTTATTATTATCACAGAATATAACATGTTCTTAATGACATCATGTTTCACTCGCTGTGAGTTTTAACGACCACTCTGAAATAAAAAAAAAACTAAAGTAGTTGGCCTGGTAGTAGGTATAGTATAAATATAATATCAACTAGCTTTTAGGAGTTAACTAAAATACAGGATATGGTAAGACATGCGTTTTACAATCTTGAATCCATTTATATGTATATATATATATATAGATCACACTCCTTTAGCTTGTATTTTCCCATTTTACGCTATATATTTTCATAAAAAAAAAAGTCCAAGTGGGGATCTTTCCCTCCAAATCCCCCTCCCATAATTATGCTGCTGGTTTTATCAGTGGCGGCTGGTAGATAAAATGATTGATGGTGCACATTTATAAAATATTATATTTATTTTACTAATAGTTTCATCGGAAAGCATAACTTTTTTATTATTCACATCGCAACCACAGATTCAATAATTTTTTTAGTACAACTCTATATTAAAATTTATTTTTTTATTTTATCTACATTTTGACTTTTACAACAGTTAATTTTAGTTTAGACTTATACCTTCATTTTTAATTGTGACCTTTTGATCCAACGATAATGGTGAAAAATTTGGCTTTGTGAGAAAACCCAGGAGATCTCTAAATGAATATTGTTTAAACATTTTTATTTAATTTTACAATTTAATAACACCCTTACACACTTTTTTACATTAATAAAAACACGGACCTACTTTGGTTTATAATTAATAAATATAAAAGACCGACAAAAACAATTCATGATAATTCATAGATAGGATCAGCGAAGATAAAATATAGCTACCTAAATATTACTACATAGTTGTGCATTGTACTCCGGTATTCACATCGCTGTGATATTTACTCGTCGTAGGCGATACACTCATTCACTGCAGGCCGTTGAATGGTGCACAACCCATTTATGCACCATCATTCACTATATTATTAAACAAATTATTGGAATAGTGGGATGTAACGGTCAAATGCGCATGCGCAAATGGAGCACATTTCGATTGTGCACCATCGTAAATATTCAGATCAGATGTTGGCACGCCGCGCCAGTCACTTCAGTCACTTTGTTAGTCGTTACAATATTGCACAACTACTGCAATCTACACATTCTGGTGTATTTTGGTAACCCGTATAATAGTGAATATAGTGTACTCGTGCACTGTACCTATAGTTTATAGGTACACATTAAACAAGCTAGAAATGTATTTACCTAATGTCATTATGGTCAATAAATATAAATCATCTATATAAGCCTTAAAAAATATTAAATAATTATATTGCCTTAAAATATTTTATATTTTTAAAAATAATTGGTGGTGCATATGCTCCTGTGCACAATAGCACAAGTCACCACTGTGTTTTATTTTATAAACTTGTTATAATAGTGACTAATTGTATTTTTTGTTTTTAGAACGAAAGTTTGAACACTAGTGTCAAACGTAAAAAAACTAAGAAAGAAAAAAAATCAAAGAAGAAGAAGGTAGATGATCAAGAAAACTGAGAAGAAGAATTGTTTTCTATTTTAATGACAATATTTTTACATTTAAATAAATATTTTATTTGTTTGACTATAATTATATTCTACATAACAAAAGTTCTTTTACATTCCTGTTGATACCCATAATATCGAGAGAAAAAATAAAGTCCCATTCGACATAATTATTTTTGATTAATTAATTAATAATTATTATATTTATAATGTACACAGTATATATCACATACTCATTTCAGTCATCTGAATTTCAGTTATATGTATGGAAAAAAAAGTTAATTATAAAGAGTTACAGAAATATATATTAAAATTCAAATTTTCCACATTATATAGATTTAATTGTATATTCAAAACGCAGAATAAACTTTAAAAATTCAAATAATTTTCAAAATTAAAATTGATCCACTTGAAGTATGCTCATTTATGGTTCTACGATTTTAAAAAAGTCTTGTATTTGGTAAAAAAAAATCAATAATTTTAAAATGTGAATTATAAAAAATATATTTCTGTAAGTATTTATGATCAATCATATTTATTATATCTACCTATATAGTTACCAAATCAACAATATCCCTTGCGCTGAATCCTCGAAAACGGGAGATTAGGTGAGCAAATATTTCACACAACAATGAAATATTAAAATTAATTCAAACATTTGATTTGGGTTATCAAATTATTAGTGGTCATTCGAGACATAGCAAGGATTCGCCTATCAGTGCTTATCTAAGTAGGTATTGAATTACGCACGTAATTTTTTAAAATAACGTATTTTCAAATTGCTAACTTTGAAACTAAGCGTTTGTGCTAAAATCAAATAACACCATGTTTAAAACGCCCAATTTTACATTGGTTTCAAAAATATGGTAATAACAGTAAAATTGGTACGACAGCCAAATCTATTCATCAATAATAACAAATTATCAAAATTCAGTATTTTACATGGGGATTTTCGAGAAATTTATTATTTTGATGCTAATTATGTTATAGCTTCCAAAATAGGATTATTAAAATTTTATTTGACCACCGTTTTTGTCATAAAAAAATAGAAATTACGATTCTTTGAAAAAGTTTTAACTTTCAAATTGAGTGAGAGCGACGTTTTTTCTTAACTTTTTCAAATTCAGTGACTAAAACCACATTTTATGAATACAAAAAAATGAATAAAATTCGCATGGATACTAAATTGCATTTGTTCCTAATTAGTTTTTATTTAAATAGTATACACGTATAATAAAAAAAAACAGTGTCGGTTTACAAGTAATAAAGGTTTAAAATATTAAGAAAAACCGCAATTCCTAAAGAAAATGTTTAACTGGGTACAAATTAGACTAATATAGTTAAAATTAATTTTTTTTCTCTAGGTTCGCACCGTGGTACCTCCCTCTGTTTATTATCCTTTGTTATTTTTCGGATCAACCAAAGTTTCACAAATTTGTCACAACGAAAGCATTTTTCTGTTCAAAAAGTAATTATATTTAAATATATAGGTATTACGTAGATATTGCCTATATTAAACTCCTTAGAAACAGCCCGGCTTGCAGTTCAATTTGTATAGAATACTGGTTAGGTATGTATAAAAATATAAGATTTGAGTGTACATTTTTGGGGGTGCTTTTGAAAAATAGTACCCTAGGTCCTTTATGTGCCAGGCCGACACTGGAGGTAAGCAAGCATATAGATACCTATATTATAAGATATAGTATAAGAAAATCAAGTGTAAATGCACCGTTACCTCCTGCACAGTCATGGTAATTAAGTTCAAATTTTATAAATAATGTGCAGTGTGCACTACGGAAAATGTGAAAAATTTGTCATTGCAAATATTATGTACTATTAGTAACTATATACGGTCTATGAACGGACACAACAGTAATAAAACGTGTCTAAATGTGTACATATAAAATCCAAAAATGAATTACAGTACGGTTCACAAAAATATGTGGATGGTAAATTAGTGTACAAAATGGTCATCGTATATCTCGTCAAAACAAGTGATTCTCAATAATGAGTCAATTTATACCGTGCTAAATACCCCGTGAATTCTATGAGAATTTGTTGACAGACCAACAATCATCTGTGTCTAATTATATACCTATTGGAAAATTTTACCAACCTGTTATACTGAGATATTGTCACGAGACGCGCTAATATATCAACTTCACAGTTTCGTGAGCTATACAGTGGTGAATTTTTTTTTCGATATATGATTAAATTCTAGTACATAATATATAATATTTTAAGTAACGAAATATTTGGAGCGAAGCGAGAAAAAAATATTCCAAGTCGTCATTATTATTAAGCACAATTCGTAAATTTCATGCTTTACGACCCCTCACAAATATTATTATTTAGCTTCGGCCCTGACGTACTTATATGTCTGTATGCTGAAGAAAAGTCAGCTATCGTGGTCGCAGTGGCGTAATTAGGGCTAGGTCATGGGGGGGGGGATAAACAATTTTTCATAATAATAAAATACATAATTTGTTTTTAAGTAAATATAATAATTGATA
>JAIPRL010002366.1:0-61311 GCA_025469235.1 Pemphigus obesinymphae | reverse complement strand
AAATTATATTTTGTTTTTTTGTTTTTTGTTTTTTCGTGTTTTGTTCATACGTTATATTATTATTGTAATATTTTAAATACCTACTTACAATTCATGTATAAATTCTAATCTGTTCTGTTATATATTATATTATTGTAAATTGGAATACATTTTCGTTAATAAAGATTATTATTATTATTATTATTAAATTATATGTCTATACATATATACATATAGTAAATTATTAATGCTGTACATTTTGACTTTTTTATATTTTGTTGTTTTATATATGCTATTACAAATGTGTTTTTTACCGAAACTTTTTTTTATTAAAAGCATACTGAGTTTTGGGTCTAACCTACATACTTCTATATTTACCAAAGTATATAACGAAAGGTTTTTTTATAATTTTTTTAACATTGTTTGTATGAATTTCAACGCCCCATTGTACTTACTGCTTATGTTTAGTTTTAATTTAATCTACTGATGTGTTTTTTCACTAATTTTTCATATTTTATTCAACGCTGACATCTTCAAACTATATTATGGTTCGCTGACCGCGGAAAAGTATATTAATAATAATAATAATAATAAACGGATCGTAAAGAATGATTACATTTTTTAAGTACTTCGAACATTATAGTATATTGTCTTAATCTAAATAATTTATAAGCGATATTTCGGTCCAATCGAATAAAAATAATTTTTACAATTCGTTTTGGTGTTATGATTCAATTTTATGGTTGGTGTGCGTCCATGTATTACTGCAGATGTTATCTGGATAGTGTGTTCGTATATATTGGAGTATACATTTTTTTTTTTAACGCATATAGTATTTATGATCAATTTGAACGATTCGATTACAGAGTTTTCCTACGGTGATCTGTGTGTATAAATACGCTACTTTATATGTATAGAGTTAAAAATCGACGGACCGTTTTGTTAATATAATAATTTAACTGTAAATTTTATCGTTTTATGTAAATGATACAAACAAAATGGTGTAATCATAATAATTGTAATATTAAAATAAGTAAATAGGTATAGTGTTGTCTGTAATACGTTTTTTTACACTTTTTTTGGTATACCTAATATTATATTAAATAGATTTTTTAATTTTTGGTCATCTCCATCTTATCGGTAGCTTTTTTTTTAATTAAAATACATTCGGTATTGAGTATTTTAAATATATTTCGTATTAGATTTATTTTGCAACAATCAAACGGCCTAAACTCGCTCGTTAACAAACATCAAATGAAAAAGAATCGGTATGTACTTAATTGAGTGTTGACATGTACTTAACATTCAGAAAAATGTGTCGTATTATATAAATGAAAATATTTTTGAATTAGGTCAAATCGATGTAAGTATATTATTACATTGAGTATTTGAGTGGCAAAGACCATTTATATCATTAATACCGTTTGAGATAATGTTATTTTTCGTACTGAAAACGTTCAGGAGTGCCTCCAATTAGGTTTTGGCAGAAAATACATTTATATTATGAGCGTTTATCATCCTAATTAAGAGGATGTTGAACTTTTTTGAAACTGAAACAGAACATCTGAAATATTGACAAAACCATTCTATACGTTCTCAATTCCACCAAAAATATATTGAAATGTTGATAATAATTGTTGTAGTTTACTAATATTATTTTTCCATTTTCTACTATATAATTTTATATAATTATTGTAGTTTTTGTTGAGTTGTTATTTTGAATTTTTTTTTGGAAATTTCACGTAAAGTGCGTTATAAAATATACACAATAGTCGGGTGAGCCCTTTTCTGCAAAATTCATATATTATCATTTTCCACCGATTTTTTTTCCTCAAAACTGCACCTAACGGTACCTCTATGTATCTAATATTTCATCTGAAATAAGATAATTAAATAGATGATTTTTCGCCAGATTTAAAAATCGCTAGTTAAATCAATATAATAGAAAATTGATAGTATGTATAATAATTAACTATCTAAATACGTATAGCGGTAATAAAATATACTGTACAAATTAATACAATATTTATACATAACTGATTTAAATATGTAATTTGCAATAATAATAATTGTATTATAATCTTAAACTGTACTTATTTAATTTAATAATATAATTATGTTTTTCGCCAATAGGTAAATTAGATCCGGTATAGATATATTATATTGTATTATATATATTATACGAAGAAGGGGGGCACATACCTTTGAGTTATTTTGTGGTTATCTATTTGTCTAAAATTATGCCTGTATAACATATTATAAGTATATGTTTTTTGGAATTTGGGGAAGGCACTCGTCCATTTCACACTTCCCTGTTGGATCCGAGCCTGCCTATATTATCTCGGTCTGTAATATCAACTAGGTGATATAGAACGTTTTATAATATGAAACATGAAAATTACTTAAAAGTTATAATAAAATTAATAATAGTGATGATACTATTGTTACATCGATTTTTAAATCTGGTTGAAAAATGAATCGGCAAAAAATAGAAAGGTGTGGTTTTGACGGAAACGGTTTGTGCTTTCAATAACTATTTGTACCTTCTTTCTGTATTCCTAACTAAGTTCTCATAATATCTCTAAAATAGACTATATTGGACCTGATGGAATTGAGTCGTTTTTCATGGGGTAAAGATTACTTCACGATCATCTTTGGGCTTTGGTTCTAAAAATGTTTGAGTGAGTGACTGTGCTAGAGTACGAATATACTAATTATAATTCACCAGTGTTTGACTAATGTAAACAATATGTAATTAAACGTACTGAATTATTTATTTATTTTTTTGTAATTAAGTAGGAATTAAGATAGGTAAAGATGATAAAATAAAATGGGTTATATATTACTTATTATACGATTTACTGATACGGCCTTGTAATAGTCGATGATGGATAAAAAAACTAATAATAGTGTAATAATAATGGAGACAGATTTAAAGGAACAGAGAGACTATGATTCAGGCCCCACCGTTTTAGAAAATAGATATTTTCTTGAGAAATTTTATTTTACTTTTTAATTTTTAAATTTCATGTTTTTTTTTTTTTTTTTTTTTTGGATCACTGCCGAACTCTGGCTCTAGATCCCCAAATTAAAAATCTGGCCCTGTAATATATAGATAATAATGTATATAAATGTGGATTTTATTAGTATAATATTGATGCGGGTCCCGAAAATGTTTTAAAATTAGATATTTTTATTTTAAGTATTAATCAATGAAAAAAATATTTGTTTATGTATTATGAACATTTGATATTAAAATATTAAATAAAAAGTCCATTAACGATACTTAGTATACGTTAGTGAATTTAGTGGCAAACCAAATGGTTAAGTTAGATTTTCAATGTGACAATTTCAATACATTTGTTGTCAATAATTATATATTGTACATATAATATGTTGGTCAATGAATATAATCTATCGGGTTTCAAATCTAATTATTTTTCTGTATTTTTTTATAAATATTCGAAATATCAGTGCAATTTATAGCTAGAAAAATGCGCATTAAAATTTAAAACAAATTTATGGAAAAAAGCCAATTTTCGAAAATCAAGACTTAATCGGTTTTCATACTCAGCCAACGATCTATAAATAATTTAAATGTTCATTAAATGTACTTTACTTATACAACTTATTTTATTCTATTTAAACTTTAAACCTTAAACTTATAATAATGAATTGAATTATTTGTGTTTGTTTTCTATTAATAATTACAGAAACGAAGATTTCAATGTTAATTAACTAATTCAGAAATTTGATGTAACGTTTTTTTTTTATAAAATTTTTCGACTTTGTCAATAATTGAGCAAACTGTGTTGCAATATTATCTAAAGGGTTTTTTTAAAGCTTAGAATAAAAAGCTTATTATGAATGACTAGTTAGAAATGTTTTATTGTGCTTATAAGTATGGCATAAAATACTTGGACATACTTAGATATTTGCAGATCTGTTTAAATACAAAATTTTCAGTTTCTCAGTCATAAATTGCAGAAACTACACCTATATAATATATAACACAATATAAAACATATTATGTTTCAGAGTGAACTAACAAAATATTATGTAATGAGTTAAATTATATATATTTTAACTTAATTAATTATTATATAGGAGTATTAATTAGTTATTAGATATTATAAACATAGTAAATAATAAAATGGAAAAAATATACAATCGTGGTATTCATCGAAAATTAGAATTCTAAATATATTTCTGAGGTTTGTATAATATAAGTTTAGTATAACTATAATACAGAGGCATATTTAGGAATTTTCAAAGGGAGGGATGAGATAATTTTTTAATATCCAAGTATGGAGGATTCGCTTCCGACTCCCCCTGTTTTATAATATTAAAATCATTTATTCAAAAACTATTGTAAAATATGTGTAAGTATTTACTTTTATCTTTATTTTCTAGAATCGTGTAAATATAAAAGTTCCCAATAAAACATACCTTTAAAAATGCATTGTAAAATTTATATATAAAAAAAAAAAAAACATTATATACATTATATTATAAAATCTAATTCGAAAAATATCCTTGAGAACATTATCCGCGCGAAAAAAATGTGGGGAAAATTTCTGCAGAAAAAATATCCTCATGTGTAGGAAATTACATCCAGTCAATTATTTTTTTATTTTGATCTTATGTATTTGTAGGTTTTACAACGTTATAACGATACAATCTTATAATTTTTTTCAAAAGAGTCGAAAATTAGTTATTAAATTGTTTTTTTGTACAATCGTTTTCAAAACTTTGAAATGCCTAGGTTTCAAAAAGAAAAAAAAAAGAAAAACAACTTTATAATGGTAAAGCGTGCATTAATTGTTTCGATTATTTTTGTTATTTCAATTCTATATAAATATAGGTCTGATTATTAAATAAATAATTAATTAGTGACCAGAGGAGGGTAGAAATACAAGGCGGAATAGTTTACCTCCTGGCGTTTTTGAAATAATATATATATATATATACAGTAACCTAAATAGGTCTAATAATCTGGTAGAATGTAATGAAATGGTAGGTATGAATATAAATAATATTTTACCTTTAAATATAAAGGTAGATTTTACACAGATATAAATATAATATTATAATATTTATAAATAAAAATAATCTTTAGCCTTTATAAATAAAGGTAGGTTCCACACAGCTAGTATACTAGGTATACAGATTACGATATTTATATAACAAAAAATTATATTGATTATATTCCAAAATACGTGCATATTTTTCTGGCGGATGTTTTTATTTCTACCTACTTTCAGTGCAGATATTTTTTTCTAGATTCTTATAGTTTTTACTAATGACAAAAAAACGTCACAATATCTATCGAACGAATATTATACGATTTACGAATGGAAAGTATAATATGAATCGAATAACGAGTTTGTAGGTTATGAGCAATACCCAGGTTTTAAAATAATTATTCACATAATACAACAGTTGATAAATAACAATTTAGATTTAAAAAGAGATGAAACCAATATATTTTTCTCGAAATACTAGCATTTTTGTAGAAACAATATAATCAGAGCCGTCACCCGACAGGGTGATGTGTCGGAAAATAAAGTTGATCAATCCGAAAAAGCAGAAGTTAATAACCTTATCGTTTTTTTTTTATCGAAGGAAGTATTTTGTAATGTAGTCTGCAAAATCTGAAAAAAGTTAATGGCTTTTCATTTTTATATTTCAAAGATGTATTTCTTCGATATTTTTGAGACACCCCTCTCCCCTTCCATAAATATTTCTTTAGGACGATCCAGAATAAAATGCTATCATTTATTATATTTGTTTGTTTATTGTTATGTTCATTATTTACGTTTCTCGCCGTTCGCTGATTTTATAATACATTCAACATAATTTTTATTATCATATAGATTTGCAATAGCAAAGAACGAATTAGTAAGAATTAGTAAAATTTAAGTAAAAAAAAAAAAATAAAAAAAAAAAATTGTAGCTCTGTATGTGGCCATGTAGTTCAAGAACATTGGTGCAGATTTTATGATGAACATTATAATTTATAATATTATGATAGGTAATAATATAACAAACGACAAAAAAACAGCCGTAATTATTTTGTTTTTAGCTCACGGAAAGGGGTTTAAACCGAATGAATCCTCCCCTCCCCCACAAATACGCCACTATACTATAATGTAAAAAATATCGTATATTACAATGTATTACATTTATGTATTTTTTGCCTTTTGGTGTATTATATGATATAACACTTACACAAGTATACACGAAAAAAAAAATTATAATAATAAAAAAGAAAAACGTGTTTTATTATAATATGATACATCAAATATTGTGTTTTATTATGATTATTTTTAGAGGTCGATTGAAGTATACAATATACATATTGTAAGAATGAAATTTAAATTAGAAACTAGAATAATAAAATGTATGTATACGAAACAACCGAAAAAAAAAAATTAGGTACTAATATTAACTTTAATGTGTTTTCCGCATGCAAATGTAATTTTGATACATATACACACACAAATGCACACGTGAAAAAAAAGGTTAATTTATGATTTTTCTAAGCCTTAAAGCAGGAATAAAATCGTCATAAAAGTGTTGTCTTTTTGAAACGAAATATCGTATACATGTGTGCACGAACATTTTGCAGATGTTGCGATTATAAATTTGTTCTTTGTATTTTGTCACAAAACCAATATAATACGGTTATGTACATCACCTTTATTTTTATACCCGAAACTAAGTATACATAATCGTATATAGGTTTAATGCTATGTGGATCTAGATTAATCGTTTAAAAACGTCAAATGTGAAATGCGTATTTTTTTTTTTTAATATATTAACGCGCGTAAAAAGCGCATTAATATATTTTTAGCTGTCAAAAAAAAAAAAAATATTTAAAATATCGATCAATTACGTGCACGTGCTGTTTACATTCAACATTTTGATAGCCAGCTTTCCTATATATATTTGCATATTATATCAAGTAAATTGCACTCTTTATACATTATTTTAGATTTGGATCGTTATACGTATTGTGCCTCGTACTTTCATTTGTGAATGTCGTCGATTAAACGTCATTATAAGAGATGATTCATTTGCCATTAGACATGACTCATTATAGTATACATTTAAAAGTATAATTTATAGGTGGTGGTTCAAAAACGCGATCTACAACACGGAAAAAAAATATAGTTATAGAATTTAGAGGTGGGTCGAACTTGAAACTTAGTTATCGAACCGAACTATACGAAGTTAAAATTCGAACCCGAACCTATCTCAGTAGAGCTTAGTGGGATGTGCTGACATATTAAATGCTGATGAATGTCGACAAAATACTTCTTTGAAAATTTAAATAAGCATAAAAAAAGGTCGTTACAGTTTAGTGTTCGATTAAAATATTCGAGTTAGTTTAGTTTCGATTTTTCGAACTTCGAACTGCTCGATCCACCTCTATTATGATTACGAATAGGATTCGTACTACCAGAATTAGTGACAAAAATTCGATTACCTAGTTAAAATTGGTAAACATCAGTTTTAGTTTTTGTTACCAAACGAGTTGTTAAAATAACAATACACTACTTTTATGCAGCCATTAAAATAATATGTGGTCGTTGTGTGGTCATAAATACAGCCTGTTGCAGATATTTAGTAGTTATTGTTGAAACAGAAATAAAGTTAGAATAACTTACAGAAATTGTCAATGTAATAAATTCGTTATTTTGTGTTCCCAAGATACATATATATATATATATATATATGTAAAATTTACTTTTTAAAATAGCACGTCTACTAACTTTATTCTTCTAGTAATAATAAATTATTTTGTTAACGTAATAATGTTACAACTACGTATTATAGGATGTGCACAACAAAATATGCGTTTTCTACAGTAATGAATATAAATAATATTATAGAACTTATCATTATTAAATAATTTTGAAAATAAATAATTAAAATATGAAAAATTTAAAGACAGAACACTACAAATGAACTCGGGATTTTTATTCATTAGCATAACATACCATATACATTTTTTACAATTTTAGTACCTAATATATAATAATACAGTATAACGTAGAAAAAATTAGATACGATTTTGGAACATTAATAAGAATATACACAATATTTAATGTAATTTTCTTAATACATTATAATGCAATACATAACAATAGTAAAACGTTTATTATACTTTGAAATATAGGAGGTATATAATCTATCCTAAAAAATAATATTTGACCTACCTTCAGGGGCTACTAATTCTAATTCTGGTTACGGTTAATGTAATGTAAATTTATTTAGTATCAAAGAAGAATATTACTGCGTGCTTTTTGAATATTGATGTTCATATAATATTCTCTTGGTTAAGGTTTTAATATTTTTGACGTACATATAATTTATAAGTATAAATCATGTTATTAAGATATTCAACTATAATTAAGTACCTAGGTAAATATATAATTATTTATTAAAATTAAAATTTATAAGTATTCAGACATTTAAAGGCATGCTTCTAAGTACCTAAATTCTTGAATTTTATATGGGATATATTTTTATAATTAGTAAACGACTGAGAATAAGTAGCAGTAAAATTTTGGTGAAAGGGGACACAGAGAAAATAGGGAAAGACGAAAAATAAAATTAAGTGAAGATGTAATGGGAGAGGTTGAGAGGTTCGAGTATTTAGGGTCTATTGTAGAGAAATATGGGGCTTTGAAGAGGATATGAAATACGGGATTAAGCGTGGATAGATAAAGTGTAAAGAAGCGTCATGTGTTGTGTGTGACAAAAAAAAAAAAAAAATCCTTATTAGTTTAAAAGTTAAATTTTATAAGATAATGGTGAGGTCTGCAACGATGTACGGAAAGAGTGTTGGGCAGTAGATAGGAAGACAAAACAGAGAATGAGTGTAGCAAAGATGAGAATATTAAGATGGATGAGTGGATAGTGACTAGAGAGGACAAAATTAGGAATACATATATATATATATATATATAATATGTAGTAGAAGTAGTATCGACACTTGACAAAATGAGGAAGAATACATTTAGATGGCTCTGGATTGAGGAGAGAAAAGACAGAGGTAGTAAGATAAGTAAAAGAAATGTTGTTGGAAAGAGGGAGAGAGAAGACCTAAAATAAGTTGGGGGAAGGTGATGGAAAGTGATATGAAGAAGTTTGAGATAAATGAAAAGGAGGTGACGGGAGATATAGTTAAGTAGAAATGACGTAGGACTAGGTCAACCTGAAATATGTAGTTGAGAGAGAAGATACGAAAGAGAAGCAGATATATTTTTATATTTGAGGCAGAGGGTACAATAAAAATCATCAAGCATCTTTCTTAAATCCGAGTGTTTAAAATAGAACATCGTCAATTTTCGAGCCCTTGACTGATTATTATCAATGTGTTTTAAAAAAAATATATTATTTTGAAAACAGCTCTACCTCCCGCCCATAGTAGTATATTTACGGGAGGAAGGCTTAACTCTTCTGTAAAGCCAAAGAATGGTCATGCTTAAAACTATAAATATAAGAATCAAAGTTAAGAGAGCAAAAGTATGTCACATTTCTGAAAATCTAGTAATAATTAATTTCTATACTGTAGAAGTATTTTTACAATTATTAAGTATTTCTTTAGCTTAATATATGCCATTTTATTCTAGGCGTTCTTATTTCTTGTTTTATCAAATTCATCAAAAATTCAAGGGTCTATCAGTGACCCTTAAATATTATTAAAAATTTTTATATTATATATAATAATATATTATTTATGGATAAATTCATAATACAAGTAATTATATTAAAACCAAAAACCAAGATATTTAAGTACCGGCTACTAATAAAGTATTAATCGGGCTACAAACGAAATTTGGTCGGTTCAACGGTTAGGTGAGATGTAATATCAGTTGGTGTGTAGATGTGTCATCCGACTAAAATCATGTCGGGTCTGTCGAGTGATATCAGCCGGGCCATCCGACCATCTGACTGCCCCAAAATCGTGTCACAGGCCACTGTCGTATGAAGGAAACACCAGATTTGATCATGGCGACAGTCAGGTTGTGTCAGGTTGTGCTTTATAAAATATGATATGTATAAAAATAAATAACGTAATACACGCATTTTCTGTATTCATCTAACCGACTTTTAATACACGTACTTAATTCAAATCTAGCATTCTTATCAGAAATTAATAATTTATAATATTAGAGTACCGAAATTTAACAATATTGCAAAATTTATAGAAAATATCATTATCTATGCTGCAGCGGAGCCTTTTTGAAATTTTCCAAAAAGATAAAATTATTTTTAAATAACACCAATAATTTAAATAGTTGTATTTATCCTTAAAGTTAAAATTTCACAGCAAATACGGGTGCTATGTCCTCATAATGCAGATATTTTACAAACAAGTAACAAAAACAAAAAAAGTTTAGGCATTTACCTAATGCAACGTTTGAATATACGTATTTGAATTAACCAGTAATGTGATTTCGTTGGGTATACAGATATACTAATTAACATTACAGTTATACCCTAAACCTAGAGGCCAGCAATAAATATGAATAGGTATATTTATTACAGATTGCATAAATATTAATTTTGTAAAAATAATTTATGGATAAAAAAAATATAATATACTTTTTCTCTTTAAAATTTCAACAATAGGGAATACTTAATGGTATTTACATTTTTACTTTACCGTACCATCCGATAATTAGACACTTTATTTATAGAACCTATGTGGTTTTCGACGCTAAAAACGTCGGTGCAATCAGAATTTGACGGTTGACGATATTTTCCTATATATACCTAGTCAATTACCATATTACCAATATTACCATTCGCAATATTTAGTCCCGTAGCTTAATGACATAGTGACAAATAAAATATAAAAAAAATACCCCTCCCAGGAAAATTTAATAATAATGACATTTTTTGTTTATAGATGAATTGGAGTTTCAAACCTTATGAACTCTCTTTCTCCCTCCTTGAGTACACTCTGGTCAACTTGTAAAACCAATACATTCAATATTCGTCTCTTAAATTTTTTTTTTTTCAATTTAAAATTTAATAAATAATTTATTGGTATAAATTATAAAAAGGTGCACTTCGCTCGTTGGATGTCAGTAGAAGTGGATACACTTCGCTACTTGGCAGGATACTCTTGGTGGATGTATTGCATTTGTAAGCAATGATAAATCATTACAGTCAATAAAACAATTCTGAGCGTAGCTTCGGTGTAGTATTCATTACTGTTAATATTAGTTATATACTCAGTACCTACCTATGTTTAATATTACATCAACGATCAAATTTAGAAATAAATATGATCTTACGAAATTACGAAGGAATGAATAATCTGGATTTGACGAAATCGTATTTTTGACGTTTTTTCGTCACTTTTTTAGTAGTTTTTCCTTACGCATTAAAAAACTGTTGAGAAAATCGAAAAATGACATCTTTATGGTACCAACTAGATGAAATTTGCTACAGGAAACTGGGTAAGCTTATAAAGATCGGAGCACTCCTTCTGGCAATAAATTTTTTAAAAGGGAAAAGAAATAAAAATAAAAAATAAACATCATTGTAAAACCACTAGCTCCCTCACTACGCTCAGAATGTAAAATACATTTTATAAACACACGTTTTATAAAATTATAATAATACACATATAGGTACAGTATATAATATTATATTTTCTTATATTCTGTATTCTTATACCAGGACATTTTTATACTTTTTATAACCAGCCCGTTTTGTACCTGCATGACATTTTTTCCTGTCCATGAATCATTGTAACGTCTTTGTCATTGACGGTTAAGTTGCCACATTTTTAGGGCTATTAATTTTTATTTATCTAGTGTAGTTGTTTATAGTAATTTACTTGAGAGGAATTACTATGGTTCCGGCCATTATACATAGTTGGCTTGAAAATAAAGGGTTATCCGGAAATTTTAATACAAATTACTCACCAGTCCGGTACGAAACAAGTGTAAGATTATGTCATGGACCAGACGAGTAGAAAAGTGAAGGTATCTAATGAGAATTTTTTTTTTTTTTTATAAATGTGTTACTATTATAATATTTAGTCATCAGACATCGGGCCGCCAACAGATTAAAATAGACTTAAAACGTAACCTGCACAATCTGACGAAACCCAAATATCTCATTACTATATATATATTCCTGAATCGCGTTTACATAGGTATAGATAATATATTAATTATGTCATTTTTAACATTTCTAAATAATTTTTACTTAAGTCGCGTTTAGGTATTCCGTGCTTAATTTTAACTATAATCTTACAAGTTAAAATAATAATAATAATAATTAATAATTATAGTTATTAACAAGGAAGTTTTGCAAAAAAAAAAAATATATATTTCAATTTTTTACGTAACACAATATTAAAATTTTATCGGTTTAATTTTATGTTTTAATTATTATATCTCGATTTAAAAATAATATGTTATCATATAGGTATATACATTACATAATGTGCAGTTCCAATGGTTTCACAGTCAAAAAAATAAAACCAGATCACGATAAAGTACGAAAAAAAAAATGTTCAATGTTACGAATGAATATGAAACTGTTTTAATTTTCGTGTATTTTAATCAGACTTGTTAGAGATATGTTTAAATTGTTTGAAACAAATGTAATATTTTTACTTGATTAATTTTTGAAAAGTATTTTAAGTATTTTAGGTTCTAGGTACTATTCAAGTATATAGGTACCTACTGTATAAATACCTACTAGTTTTTTTTATGTACCTACTTGGAATACCTATACTACTGAAATATTTTTTTTTTAGGTAGGTACACCTTAAAAAAAATATATACTATCTAAATTTGGAGTCAATAAGGTCGGCTAAATAATATTATCTATATAGAATTTTAAACGTTTTTAAATTTGTTAATTTTTACATTAAATTTAGATTAATTGAATTACTTATTGTTGAAATCACAACCTTCATATTTTTAATTAAACAATAAATTAATACGTATAACAATTTAGTGAAATAAAGGACGACGTAAAGGGAGGCGATCGTCTTTAACACCTTCTCAAATATAGGCTCTTGAAAAGTATTAGTTTTTTAAGTAGTTTTAGTCCTATTATTTATCTGAATATTATAGTTACTCGAATACTTACATTTTTAATTATTTCTGAAATATACAATAGATATGATATAATAGTAACACCGAAATGCTTTTAGAAAGTAATAGAAATGAAAAAAAAAAAAAATTAAAATTAATGACATTTCTCTGAAAAAATATATATTCCAAAAACTAAAAACAAAACGTATTTGAACTGTCAAAAAAAAAAAAAAAAAAAAAATCATTATTTATATTGAAACACTATTTTAATCGGATATTTTTATTCGAATATTTTACAAAGTCATAGTAGGTACAATACATAGTATATACCTAGTCTAGTATTATATTACAATAGTATTATACTGGTTAAAGTGATAATCGATAAACGTTTGAAATAAAAACTATCGTGTAATTTATAATCATAATCGTTTAGTTAAAAAAAAAAAAAAAACTTTCAGGACGAATACACTGTTTTCGTGTAGTAAAATATTGTAAACTTGAAAAAAAGTATCTATTCAATTGTTTACATTCCAAGTTTATAGTTATAACGTTTAGGTATATTTGCCTATACGGTACTATATACCGTGTTTTATAGTGTTGTGAGTTATTGCGAACCGAATATTGAACGCAGGGGTTAACGCGTGCATGTTCGTCCAAATCGAATTCGGTGAAAATACATTAACGAAAAGCGGCTTGACGCGTGTCGATTTGTCAAAAACGTCAAAACACGAGGCGGACCACACGTATAATAAAACGATTTACAATAATAGGTAGTGATGATTATTATAACGTAACGCGATCGCATAAAATAATATAATATACCTATTGTTCTATTTTTAATAATAATCGTACAACTTACGCGTGTATATAGGCACAGCGCGTATTATACAGAGTGGCCCGCGAAACATTTACTATTAACATTCTAAACAGTGGAATACATATTATATAATATAATATGGTAAACACCGTTTTCCCCTATCACTCTGATAGTGTATTATACGTATGATACTAGTGGGACACTAGCTGTGTGTGTACCTACATTGTTACACATCGTACACGAACGGCACACGCGTTCGACTGATAAACATTTTGATTTAATCAGAACGAAACGAGGTCAAAGAGAAGAACGTTAAATTTATCTGTTTAAATTATTTCTATTTATTTATTATTATATTTAAGATATTTATTTATTGAAAAATATCCATGGCGACTATAATATATTATGTGTTATCGAACGGTTTGTGGTTGAATACTCGCAAACACGTAGTAGGTACTATACGGACGACGTTACCTTATCACGGCATACGGGGGCGGCGGTACGGTGATAAGCGCAAACAGTTCGAACAACGGATCGGTCAAAGTCTACTGGGTTATTGCCAACGTTTCGCGCGTCCGTATTTCGCGGCACGACCATTTGGAATTTTAACGCGATTTAAAGGTGCCTACACACGTTCAGTTTTCCGTTCAAACTTGGACCGAACGCCCAAAGCTTCGGTTGAGTCTAGGCTTGAAGGTGGTTACACACGCTCGCTTTTCTGTTCAAACTTGACTGAACGATGAACGTGATATGACGACATGTTTAGTTTTTTTTATCATTAATATTGAAGTTTGCAATTGCATTAGGCCTATTAGCGTATTTTGACTAAACATTGTTCTTGTACCTAGTTTATTTTATTTTATTCGTATCTATATAACTTCTATCTAACCATCTAACTATCATGGCATCAACTACAGACGATCTTTTTTTAATTGCAACTTCTGTTGTATGCTACGCAAAAGTTATGTATTATGTTTTATTAAATACTATTGAAGTATAAATAAACAAAAAATTGGTTTTATCACAGAATATGTAATTAATTTATTAACATTAGAGAAGATGATAAGCGTGGTGATAAAGGTTCAATGTTCGTTCGCTCCAACGAAAAATCAAGAATGACTTGATCAGTTCATGTCGCGCCTGGGACTGATTGTACCTTCAGTTTTCGCCTACACACGATACGTTTTAACTGAACAGTCCGGGACCGATCAGTTAGTTTGAAGGAAAAACTGAAAGTGTGTAGGCACCTTAAAACGGCGCGGAGCTTTTTACGTTAATAATAGGGTCGGTCGTCGATATTGTAGTGTATCGTCGAAATTTCAATTAAAATTTCGTGCATATTAAATAGGAGTCCGTCCGTTGGGATTTTCGGAAAAACTCGGAGGACCCGTCAAACGGCCGAATAAATATCAATTCAAAATCATGACAGTATATTATCGATTAAATATATATAGGCACATATTATATTAAATGTATAGATGAAGTTTTTAAAAATAATTTCATTATCCACTTTAAAAGTTAAAAATATTTTTTTGGGAACACCCAAGGCATTCTTCCATAAATATTTTTTAGTCGGTACCTACCTAATTATTAGGTACAGCCAGTTTTTAACCGTTTTTATAACTTTTCAGTATTGTTGTACCATTATATACCTATAATCGTTATGTATAATTATATTATATTATAATATGTCGTTAAATACTCTGATAATTATATGTATTTTTTACTGTGATCTTTTTAAACAGTAATTTCAAAAATCACCGTATAAAATTAGTTGTATCGCAAATAATCGGCCAGCAAAATAATAATTACGTTCATATATTTACACGGTACAGTATTATACTCGATCCAGTCATGTTTCCCCAAAACATTTCGAAAGAAAAAATGTACAACAGTTTTCATACATTCAATATTGCCTGACTCCAGGCACCTAATTTAATATTCAATATTGAATGTATTTCGTTTTTTATTTTCGTTTGTCATGGTTACAACGAATTTTATAAATAGGCCTTACTGTTTAAACACTTAAAAGTTCAAATAAAACATTTAAAACAAACACATTGCCAACTAACACTACAGGGACAGAACGCGTGTTACACAACGGACAACTGTAGTTACAGTGAAACTGCGTCGTGAAGAATTAATGAGTTTTCACTTTTCGGCCGTGTTATAAAAAGTTAAATTAAAAAAATAAAATGTATAACAAATTTCATAAAATAACCGTGAGAGCTTTTACTCCAGGGATGAACACTTACAGCCCTCCTACAAATGTCAGACATATACGTATGAAGTTGACCCCTCTCGTTTTAGCGTTCGTCGTCATAAAGTCAAGTTTTACGATAATATATTATAACATAAAGTATAATTATATTTTTTGTAGTTGTTTAAGAAGTCCTTCCTCGAAAAAAATGATTTAAAATTCGGTCAAAGAATAACAATAATATCACAATAATAATTTGTTGACAAGCTGATCGGTTATTGGTCAACCGTCATATTTCCGATTTGAAACTGGTACATTGTATACAACTGCGATTCACGTGTACAGGAGATAATCGACCGATTTTTAATACTTTCAAAAATTTTTTTTGTAAAATATGACCACGCGGAATCGACGGTGGCTAATTTTATGGTGCCCTCAGTCTCCTATAATGAAATCCTCCTGATCGTCATGTTACCCTCAATTGTTGGCGCGTTATTCGATTCGTATTTTTTCCGAACGTTAAGCAGGGTAGAGGTATACTATTTTCTTGTTTACAGAAACATATTTTTCGTGCGTTTCTTTCTCTCCGTCTCTCACTTGATTTTTTTCTCACTTTACAACGTGCATTATAATATACGAGTATATATAATATATTATACGCTCTTTAGCCGTGTGCTATACTGTCTATACACCAAAACAAGGGGTGAAGTATCCATTAAAAACAGATTTAATGGCCTACACACACTATACACACACACACACGTACGTGAAAGATATATATATATACGTGTGTACAGTAGACAGAAACGACCACGTGTGTTCCATATACATACATATATATATATATACGTAGGTGTATATATTATGTTCTCAGTAAACAGACACGTATATGTCTCAGTATGTCCAACAAAGAACACATGGCCGAGTATTCGGGTTTTTATTTTTAACCGTTTTCGTAATTAGTATTCATACGGATACTCCAGCACATTTTCGTCCGGTGGTATAGTGCGCGGAACATATATTTACAGTGTGTGTTCCAATTGTACACCAATTAATAAAACAATTCTATACGATATGACACCTCAAATTTGAATGGTGGGTCTTATACGATAGGAGGTGTATTGGACTTGCACGTTATGAGAAACTTTCGAATTTTTACCTTTTTTTTTTTTTTTTTAATAATTGGCAACCCCTCAACGCCTCATTTTTCAACATCGCGTTCGGAAACATCAAGTTTTTTCGAGTAATTTTAATACGTAAAAATATGAACTATTTATTTCCAAAATCGTCTTGTAATAGAACCCTATAGCTATATGTATTACACGGGATACCTACTAAAGAATTAAATGTAGTACCTATACTTACTACCAGTAAAAAAAAAAAAAAATATTCTATAAAGTTTCTGTGAGTACTTCTTCGGTACTATTTACATTGTAAAAAAAATCACCTGATTTCCATCACAGAACCTGAATTTAAAACTAGACAACGATATAATATAAGTATACTATACTCGTGCATAGAAAACAAATACTTCAGTTCTCTCATAATATACCTACTACTATATATGCGATTGTCGTAGTCGTCAATTTATCCGATTGGCGCGTAATAGTAAGACGCGCTCTAATGTTCGAAACACGGAATAATAACTCTTGCCGTTATTATCCATAAAAAACACGACTGTTAAACCATTTATATTACCTGGCTCATCGTCTTAGCGAATGATTTGGTCTCTCTAACGTAAAAATAACACTTGAGGAACATTCAGCCATGACGAGGTTAGTATCAGGTTAAATCTAAGGCCTAAGGAGCACACTCTCACGATTAGCTCAGGGTAGTTTAACAAGAATACGCCCAAGGTCAATGTGAAAATCGCGAAAATAAAATTCAAACATAAACGATGCCAACTAGATAATGGGAATACTCATAAAGAAAACATGAACAGAGGACATAGATTATTATAATCAATGTCGATCGTGGTTTGTCAATAAATATCACTTATATACCTGTTACATATCTAACTATTTTCAATGTGTTATCAATATTATCGTATTATCAGGATTTTTATCGTCGATTGCCTTTTTCCAGTGAAATTTCACACATTCGTTAAACTATAATATTTTCTAGTACTTGAGCCTTTTTTTTACGAAGTCTATTGACTAAAACCAAATATAACATTATTTAGTAATTATTATTTAACGTTTTTGGTCCGACAAAGAATTTACAGGATATTATATATTGATATTCAATAAAACCAAGCAAATATTCCACGGTCACGAGATTTCCAACATTCTCCGTTAGTATAATAATTTATTATCGCAGAATATCATTCTCCATTTCTCGGCGCCCCAAAAAAGTTTTGGCTACGTATATTAGAATATTTAATATTATATCACATTATACACATATCCCCGAGAGGCCATCGTTCCCCGAAATCTGCCGTACATTTTTTCGAAAGTATTTTCTCATACATATACCCAAGTCGAAGTTTTGTCAAATCATTCCTAATGCATTCATAGCCAAACTTCCATTAAACAAATGTTCAAGTCCCTATGGCCGTCTTTCAGGAATAAATTCGATATACAGTTATTATTGGATATATTGCACGCCCCACACCGTTGTGTAATAATATTGCAAAAAAAAGTCGAGAGGCGAACAACAATACATATCTCACGTTATATCGTAATCCAGGCTGAAGTGGGTGAAAATAGTAGGACGTGACAGATGCAGTGATCTCTTTAATATTTTGAGCATTGTGCGTGTCCCCAAAAAGTTTAAAATGGTCCTGGAATATATTGAAAATTCTTACAGACATAAAAAAAAATAATTTCAGTCGTTTAGCTGTTTCACTGTGATTGAATTTTAAATATCGAGTACAAATTGCATGCCTTAATTTAAAAATTGACATTTTATTTTCAAAAAGTCAGCTTCGTAAAGGATCGTAAAGAGGAATGTTGTAAATGTAATTGATAAGATTATGTGTAAAATACTTTACACAAATCTGAATGGATATTTACTTTCAATTGATTTGAAAAATACAATAACTGAGTTTCTCATACTATCAACTGTTATTATCACTAATAGTGTATTCACTTGTGTATTATATTATAGAATGTCCGGAAAAATATCATTCTACATTTTATTGACTTCGTTAGTCTATTTTCCTATAATACACGTAGAACATATCCTGATTTAGCAGGATTTAGACGAAAGCTATTTAAGATGAAAACGTGTACATACGTATATACACTTATGCAATCTGCACGGTAGATACAACATTTTGATCAGGATCGACCAATCTATAATTATATATTTTGTTGGTGTAACCAAAATAAATACGATTGATGAAAATGTATAAATAAGAAACTTTAAACACTAGTATTATTTATAACGTAAACTAAGATTAATGTTAAATACACTTGTTATCTTCGTATACGTATTGTACTTATATTGAGTACACTACTTTATCCTGATTTATTATTAATCCAGATATTGTGGTTATGTGTAAACGTATAGTAATAATTGAACATATTATTATGTCACGTGTAGTACCTCAAGTCTCAACATTTTGATTAACTACAATTATTATGAAACTTTTAAAAAAAATTATTATTTTTAACGAAGAAAAATATTTTAACCCAACTTTGAGAGTATTAATATTTATATGTTATGTAATATGTTGGAAAAAAAAATGCTGAAGGTGCTAAAGATGCTGATAAAAGAAAAGGTACACAGTGTTCTCTTTCGTCACTTTCTACTTTAACCTCTGTCATTAATATCTAGCTGATATCAAACCTCGAAAAATCATAACAATTAGCCATCGTAAAAAATCAACATATATTTGAAACTTCTTTTTCTTCTTTTTCTTTTTCTTCTTCTCCTTCGTTATCTCTCCAAACTATTTGGGGTTGGCCACCTTGGTCCTACACTTTCACTTAACTCCATCTTCCGCATCTTATTCATTTATCCTCACCTTCCTTATATCACTCGGTATAACATCTACCCCACTTATTTTTCGATTTTTCTCTCCCCCTCTTTCCATAAACATACACTTCTTTTACTAATCTTACTGTCTCAGTCTCTTTCCTCCTTTATACGTGCCCGAGCCATCTTAATCTATTCTCCCTAATTTTGTCTACTATCGAAGCTACTCCCTATACTACCTTTTATACACTCATTCCTTATTTTATGCTCTCTAGTAACTCCACTCATACACCTTAACGTTATCAATTCTAATTCTAATTTTTCCGGCACAATTAAAAAATTTAATCAAAACAACAGTGATAACAAATGAAGGAATAAACGAATGAATTTTTGATTATTATTTAATAATTATTGTTCCTGATATCAATCATGAAGTTTCAGTGACATAATAATAAATCAGTATGTTTTGATATTTCCAATCTATTTCTAAGAGCTACTGTCATATATCTAATTTCTTAGAATATAAAATATAGCTCGGTTTAACTTGTTCTAAAAAGATTGGTTTTAAATAATCCGGAACACCTTAATTTTTTTTTCCATTTTTTATGTTAAAAACCTCAAATTATATCATTTTATTTATTTAAACAATGTTTTTTATCTCATCAATTCGGATAGGCATGGGGAATTTTTTTGATCTATTACATTATGTTCTCTTGTTGATACTTTGCAATTTTAGTTCACCGAGGACTTTGGATAAAATGTATCCAAGCGGCGCACTTTTATCATCGCCACCTACATATTATAAATAACAGAACGAACGATTTTTATTTATTTTTTATTGTAATAACTAACTACGTTTTACTGTCCGGAGTTCTAATACTGATTTTTTAGCAACCGGAACTGACGCAAAGGCTAATGCTACGAACCGGAACGACGTTCTGGTGCGTTCCGGTCCATTTCGAGCACTGGTCGCTGTATAATATTATTATAATTTAATATGTATTTAAAATAATTATAACGTTTGTGCGGATACCGTTGGCTCCTAAGCTATAGGTATAGTGTAGTGTGTTTTAACAATAAATTTAAATATTAATCGTAAATATGGAGAATATCGCAATAATATGATCGTAAAGATAAAATCATCGTACATACGTTTTACTATAATATACCCACACCTATTGATATGCGAATGAATTATGAAATATAATTTAGATAAGTAGGTACGTCCTACTAGTCAGAATGCTTGCAGGCTCCGCTCGTTATTTTAATTTTTATATAAATTTACCACTCTTAACTGTATGCACATAATACACAACGAATTATATTAATATTATTAATTAAAGGTATATTTCACGACAATATATAGGTAATACTTTCCAAATATCGGTAGAATTTGCCTATTTTAAACGAACGTAATTATTATTGAAAATTTTTTCGTTGTATTCGTATATTATTACTATACGATATTAATGTTGATAATCGGGGGAAATCAACAAAATAATATCGTATTCGTTACAATGTGTCGCAATTTGTTTTACTGATAACCTACTTTAATGGTGACGGATTTTTTTTCAAAATGTTACTCAAACCTAAAACCTTTACGAGAACGGAGTACACGTATGCAATAAATCTGGCGTCGATCGGTTGAACGTAGTAAAGTATATTGAAGTCGGACAAACATATTTATACGAACTTTCGGAATCGTATAAAATATAATATAGTGATATGCGCACACACCAAATTGTGTACCTATATATAGGTGTACGCATACCTATATGATTTTTATCGGTGAAATATAGGTATGTTTTACGGTCGCATTGATAACGAAATTGCGGAAGTAAACGAGTTCACCGCGATCGTGCATCAGCCACAATAACGTTTATAATTTTGCGAATGTAATATATGTAAATGTGACTGCATGATATAACGAACGTAACGCGATAGTTAAAATCTATATTATAATGATGGAATAATATTTTATCGCGAACGGCGAATAAAAAAAAAAAAAAAAAAAAAGCCAAAACACAAATGCTGCAGGTCGATTAGGTATATTTTATCTCGTGCACATCATTGATTTTAACGTTGCGGGATTATTAAAATAATTACTCAATTTATCAAAAAAAAAATAAAAAACAATAATAACCGAATACGATTGGGATATGACGGGTATACGAAATTGATTATACACTTGTTTCAGATAAAAACAACAACTGTACATTATATTATAATACAACGTAATGGTATATGAACACAACATTATGCGCGTTGTGCACTCCGTTGTGTAGTGCATAATTGATGACTAATTTAAGGATAGACTATATTATTATTATTATTATTATTATTATTATAACGACGAACGCGTTCCCATACGCGTTGTAATGTTATTTAAAAATACGTCCTCGAAACGTTACTATACCAGATTAATATTATAAAATATATAATATGATGCGTGCGGCGAGACCCGAGAAGGGGTCGGTCGGTCGGTCGTCCGCGTCCTGCCGCCGTGCAGGCCTACACGGATAACGTAACATGCGAGTGTTGAACGAGGATGGGGATTTATCACTCGGGCATCGGCTGACAAAATGACAGCTGTAACATGTTTTACGGCCTATATATAATATATATATTATATACAAAGGTGGGCAAGTTAATGGAAAAAATTAACTCAGTTAAGTTAAGTTGAGTTAGCCTAAATGCCTAAAGTTAACAGTTAACCAAAGATAAATTTAACTGATTAAATTAAAAGTTAACGTTGAAAAATATACATTAACTTAACTCGGTTAAAAATAAGTTAATTTTTTTTCATTTAACATTTATGTCTTAAATTTCAAGACTTTTTTTTTCAAATTATTCAAATATTTAAGAATGAAATTTTCACTATTTACTTTTTCTAATATTAGGTACTAGTCACAAGTTTGTAGGTACTATATGGTACAAATTCTTGTCTTTTACGTATGTTAACTTAACTAACTATAAACGATTATAAAAATTAACGATTAAAAGTTAAGTTAAGCCAATAATAATTTAATCTAGTTAAGGTAACTAGTTAATAAACAAATTAATTTACTAGTTCAGTTAAAAGTTAAACAAAAATTAACTTAAACTTTTTAATTAGTTAACGCCCACCATTGTATATATATATATAAGTAAATAAATATACCGGTAGCGCCTCGTCGTGGGTGAAGTATCTGCGGATGAATAACAAACAATATTATTGTGTTTTTTGTTAACAATATTATATTATACGCCATTTTCTCTAAAATGTCCGTATGATGGCCAGGTACTGTAATAACCACTGAACTAAAAACACGGAACGCGTATTGGGAATAGAATTCGTGCCCGTAAGAATAGGCTACCATATTGTTTCCTGACGTTTTTTTGTTTCCATGATATAAAAACTTTTTCTTATACATATTACTTATCAATAATACAATATTGTGATACGATCATGAGAGATTATATTTGGTTATTATATTTTGAAAAAGTGATTGATTATAATAATAAATATTGTACTTAATTATTCTTATTAATAATCAACGTTATTATAATAATATACTATATGCAAATAATTAATAGTAAATAGTCTTACTTAAAAGGGTTTCCATAAATTCACATTTGAGATGTCAATCCGAATTAATGGATGAATGGAAAATTGGTATTTCATGGTTGTCTTTATTTTCGAAATAAAACATTCGTATAAAACATAATTCGATTTACTTTGTGCCTATATCTAATCTAGATAATTAGTGATATCCTGGATAACGTCTGAAAATGGGTAGATAATTACTAACTGCACCAAACGACATATCATATGTACATTGTACATGGTTGGTGGTTCAAACTATAGTCGAGAAAACAAAAATTGGTCACTGGCAAACGTGTTAGCAACAATTTTTATTCCGAAAAGGAGGGGTTCTCAAACTTATTAGACACACAGGTTCCAGTAGCACGGTCTGTGTAGAACGTTTGACCAGCTACACTTTTGTATACGTCTTTATTACTTCCTTTTTAGATTCGTTCTGGGTACAAATGGAACCTTTTGGATATTGCAGTTTTATTTTAGGATGGTTGTGGTACGTTATCACGATTTTGGCACGTATCACTAAAAACTATTTTACATTACCCTGATGAAAATAAACCGCCAGGAGCGTTCGCATCAGCGGCCACTTTTCGTTCTCCCGACTAAAGTTTTGAGCGCGATGCTATATCATTTGCACGGTATATTTTTCGGCGGAGAGGGAATAAAATAAAACTACGCTTGTGTAAACGGCGCATCGTACAAGAGTCGGCAATCGAGACGGTGGTCGAAACCATGACCCAATAACGTGGTATGCCAGCAACCGAGTTCTGCGCATGGTTTCTACGTCACTCGATCTACATATCATAATTATTATCGTTATTTACTATTTATTTTGATCAAACATGTTTAACTCTGTAAACATCAAACTTAGGGTGTCTTCGATAATTCAGCGATGTGCTTTGTTCGCTGTAAGAATGATTGATGTTAATGACGAACATGATTGTGATGAATTTAAAAATGCATACTATTTATACTATGGATAATAAACATTATCTATGATCGATATTATTCTGTGCTGGTAACTAACAAAAAAATGTCGTCAAGATTATTCTGTTCGATTTAATTTTTCTTTATTTAATTTCATAATAATTGTGTGTGATTTAAAGTACAAAATATGGAGCTAATTGAAAATTCTCTTTTCTATAGCTTCTCGGTAGAATACAAATATGGCACAAATCGGCAAAATTTAAACATCATAAATTATTTTATCAGTTTTAACAGTTATATCAACAATGCTATCAATAATGATGGTACATCATGCCAAGCGTGTTATAAATCCGGTGAAAACGCTTAACCGTTCGCTGCAATATGATGAATTAAAAAACGTTATCAATCATGAACAGCGAGTTTATATGATGAATTAAAAAAGGCTAATTTTCATTTGCCTCAGCGTTGCTGAAACGTTGAATTGTCGAAGGCACGCTTATTTATATATTATTATGATGAAAAGGTTGAAGATAAGACCGAGTGACGTTAACATTTCTTGGCATAACTGATAAATTATATTTTATTCCATAATAGCTCGTACCGTTCTCGAATTCGTTCATTTTGCCGGCATATCATGTTATTTCGTCATGACCGATACCATAGAATAAAGATACTATTTATATGACGTAATCTATAGCCACTAACTACCGACTACCAGCAGCAACCAACAATACAGCGGTGCGATGCGTAATATATAGATACAATAATAATATTGACGGGCACGACAATTACTAAAACAGCGATAAATAAATAATAATTTTATATATAAAAACAGGCTAATGTTTTCTGAAATTTTAGGCGGTGCGCGTGCGCCCGTACTCCTTAACATGAGCCGCTATCGATAAAACATTCGTATGTAAAACACGGTTTTTTATATTTTTCTTAAAAAAAAACTCATTATTTATATATATATATTATCATTATTGTCGATTGTATTATTAAAAAGCCGGTCAGTACATTATGTATTACACAATTATACATGGGAGTGGTAAAAGTGCCGGTGCATTAGACGGGACACCGCTATCGATCTGGATGTGTTGAATTCGAAAGCAACACGATACGTCGATTATTTTAATAATACGATTCTGTGCAAAGCGCACAATGTAATATTACGGTTGAAAAAACGTTTTTATTTTTTTCGTTTTAGACGGGTTTTTCTGTTTTTTAAAGAATGTTTCTTTTAACAAATACTTTTTATTAAAGTCGGAAAGCCCAACAGTGTGTTTGAAATACATTATTTCGTTTGGAATTTCTGAGTAGGTAATTAAAAATCGATGTATACCATGTTATTAGTTCTTACAAAATGCTTTTAACATTCATTATTGAACAAAGAAATATTCGACATTAAAATTTAACGTGGACTTATTTTATTGTCTAAATTAATATGATCATAGCATTTAACAACTTTTATTATTCTATAGTATATAGGGATGTTAATAACTCTGCAACAAGATGGGACTCATTTTCGTTATGTGTACTGTATATTATCAAAATTATTATTATTGTATAGTCGTTTGTTAAGTTTCATGCTGAAAAAAGGGAATTTCAAATGACTAAGTAATTTTTTACGTAAATGTATTTTATATCTTGTCATTTATATATTATCACTAACGTTGTTTTTGTTAAATAATATATTTTTCACTCAGCGGAAAATATAAAATTTGTTATTATAGTTATACGTTTCTAAAGTAAAGCTAGTTTGTTGTCTAATTTCACTATGCAATTAGCGTATAAACGTGCATAGAGAAACACCACAATTAGAAAAGTCTCTAAAGGCACCTAAATGTCGAAAACAAATTCTTTACATTTACGTTAAATGTATGGGTATTGTTACGACGTTTCTAGTGAAAAAACCAAAAAAAAAAAATAATAATAATAATAAATAATATATTCGCATCGCATTAAATGAATATTATGTATTATTTATCGTATTATTAAAGTTCTTTCAAAAGCTGACATATTAAAAGCCGTGTATAACGACAGTGGTTGATAGTGCATAAACAATACATATTTTTTTTTAATAGAAAATTTTCTTCTCTACAGTTTTTATTTGAAACATTTTATCGTTCAACCAATAAACAGCGAGATATTCACTCAAAGGCCTTTTTTTTTGTATGACATATTTCAAGCCATATACTACGAAAACGGTTATTTGTACACAATACAAATGACCTTTTCGTAAAATTTTAATATACATATCTATAATGTACAACTTTTCAGCTACCTACTGAAAATTACTTTAAAAAATAAGTATCGACGCATTTCTAATACGCGACATGTACATAATAGAAAAAAAGCTTAATTTTTTTTTTGCAAAGAGCGTGATTTCAGGCACTTTTTCTAGCCTAACCTTTATATCTAGATAAAAATATATAATAAAAAAAATGTATAGACAATTAGATGATGAATAATTTGTTATTTGAAACTTTTTGTCGTAATATTTATTGTGTTTTGCAGAAAAAAACATGATTTGGGAGAGGGGTGTTAAGCCCCCCACCAGTTTAGTTAAGGGAGAGCATGGTGGAATTATTTTTTTATTAGGTTATATTACTGAGATTTTCCTTAATTTTTTTTTATTCCTTCCACACTATACCAGGGAAATTAATGCATTCGTATTATTGTATATTATTTATATGTTTATATATCAAAAGCCATAAAACAGTTTAAAACAATTGTTTGTAAATAAAAAAAATACACTATTTTATAGAAAATTGTTTTCTCTTAAACTTTTATTTTTAAACGTTTTGTTGTACGATCAATAACAAGTGAGATATTTACAAAAGAGCTATTTTTTTGTAAAAAATTAAATTTTTGAAAAAATAGGTATTTGCCAAGTCGTATACCGTAAAAACTAGTAAACGAAAAATTTATATTATCTTTTTTGTTAATAATTATCTCTTCTGTTAATTTTATTCAAAACTTTTTGTTGTATGCCCAATAAAAAGCGAGATATTTAGGAAAAGGCCATTTCCATGACCTTTGATTACGAATAACCATTGACACGTTCCTACACGATATCGATGAAGACTTTTACATGTTATTTGTAATAGTATATTTAAGGTGTATGAAAAATTCAACTTATCCCTAAATTTTCCGTACAGATGTCGATTTTCGTGCTAACATGACTGGGCTAGGATATGAAAATTATATTGGAGATAAGAAGAATTTGAATTTAAAACCCTTATAATGATGCCATTTAATGTTTTACGAGAAGAAAAATTACATTGCATTTCGGTCAACTTTTAATATCTATAAAATAGAATCAAATACATTTGTTAATTCATTTTTGAAATTTTTGAAGTAGGTATTGACTTTATTTTTACCATGTATAATTGGTATTAAAATATTCAGAAAAGCGTTTTTACAATACAAATATTAATAATTGATAATGGATTATAATATCTTGTTTCTTTGTAACTCATTTAATAATGAAGCGAATTAGTAAGTTCTTATTTTAAAATATAGCTCGTAAAAATTTAATAGTTCACTATAAAATTGTACTTTTTCAATACAATTGGAGATATAATAAGAAAAAAAAATACAGACTTATAATACCATTTAATCATTAGTCATGTAATGTACCTGGTAAAAATAATTATTTACTATATAATACTATCACATATAGAAAATACCTATATAACGTCTATAATTTTCTATTTTTTTTTTTTAACTATAACAATAAAATCAAGGCAATCCATTTAATCTGTTTTCAGAAGAAATTATATTACGCAACCAAGTTTTTAATCTTTTCGACGAGATACAGTGAAACAAAGTAATTCCAAGTATAGATTAGGTACATACTTTTTTTTATACGAAGAAATTCGTAATAGGTATAGTACAAAATTATTTTTTTTTTAAATAAGAATAACTTTAAATTGATATACCTTTTTTTTTTATTTAGAACAAGAGATATATTTGTTTAGTACATCCGATTCGCAGATGAAAAACAAAAAAATGTCCAAATTGCATGCCCGTCTCTTAAAAAGGTCCGTCCGTATTGTACGCAGTATTAAAAAAGGTCCGTCCGAATTGCATGCAGAATTTAAAATAGATCTACCGGAATTGCATGCCATTTTTAAAACTTAAAACTCAACTATGTAACATTGTCATTCCTATTTTAACAGACTTAGGAGTGTCGGTAAAAATATTTACTGGTTTCGTTAAAAATGTTACATTTTAAAAGTTCAATATTAAAATATTTTGATTTTTTAATTTTTAATTTACATCACAATAAGTTTTACACAAAATGAGTTACATACATTGTATTGAGTTCAAAAATAATACAAATCTATTTTTTTCAAAACGAGAGTAGTAAGTATATTATATAGATATATAATTTATGTATCCTTGTAGGTACTAGTTCTTTTGCAGACGTCTGCGTAGGATAAGTAATTACTTATGTTTGAATTGTATATAATTATTATGGACTATTGGAGGAATAGTATTGTTCAGAAGCGAGGCTGGTGATAAGAGGATTTATATGATTAATGATTCCTTTATGATGTATTATATATTCTAGCTTGAATAATATAGGAGTATAATTAATAATAGTACTATTTACAATAATATTATATACAGATTACACGTCATGATCATGGCACAATATATCAAGAGCAATATATAGGAAGAGGACGTTTGGATACATTTTTTTTTATTTTTTTTTGATATTACGTTTAGTAAACTAGGTTAGTTGGTCTGTTTTTATACAGATGGTGGAATATTGGCATGAAAAATTGTTAAGGATAAGTGCTGTTAACGAAGTTGGACGCTATAACTGCTTTAGCTGAAGTTTATAGGTCTGTTCCTGATTGGGAGATTGATTTTCTTTTGCTAATTGCTTAGATATGCTAGAAAGGGGAGTTCAATATTTTATGCTTCAGTTTTTCTGTTGCTTTTTCGATATCTTCCTTGATGGTATGTAGGGCTGTGTTGCGACTGAAAGAGTGGTTGCTAACAAACCAGTGGTTGCCTAAAAAGAATCTTAGTGTTTTAGATTGAACGGTTTCGATTTTTGACCAGCTGAGGTTTGAAGCATTTGAGGACTAGGCCGGGCCATTTTATGTAATTATTGGTTTAATATATGCCATAAAAATATAAGTTTTTGTGGGAAGTGAGAGGGGGCTCTTGGAGTTTAACAATGGATAAAGCTTGATCCTGGCAAGTGTTGCTTTTGCGATGGTGTAGTTCACGTGCTTCATGAAGTTCAGTTTTTGTCGATATAGACACTTAGGTATTTGATGGCATTAGTTCAGTCGATGTTGGTCCCTTTAATTTTTGAGCGTGTCTACTGTAGATTTGTGTGAGAACAAGATTGCGTTCGTCTTTAACGGGTTGATTGATATTTTCAATTCATCAAGTCATGGATTGATGATGTTGAGTTTGTTTGAACCTTTATAATTTGTTTACTGCTGAAGTATTTGAAGTGCGTAGATGAGGTTATCGTCGGCAAATAGAGTGGTTTTTGAATCCCTATATTGGGGCATATCATTTATGTAAAGTGAGAACAAATGAAGAGCCAGGAATGACCCTTGAGGAACCCCTGCAAGAATGGGCCTGAGTGAGGAAAAACTATCTTGAATTTGGAATTGGAAGGATATTTTGTCAAGGAATGACATCAGGAGCCTGACTAGGTATGTAGGAACGTCTAGTTTGAGGAGTTTATGGATAAGTCCCTGTGGCCAAACATTATCAAAGGCTTTCTCAACATCTAATAGGACCTCAGCGGTTTTTGTTCTCTTGTTCACATTAGTGGTAAGCAGATCTAGATGTTAATAAGTTGGGTGCAGGTGCTATAATTGTTTCTAAAGCCGTGTTGCTCGGGGCGAATTTTCACCATTATGTGAATTTTTAACCTGCTTAGAATAAGGGACTCAAAAATCTTTGATTTTTAAAAAAGGAATTTAAAAGAGAGATAGGCCTGTAGCTTGTCGGAAAGTTTAAGTCTTTCCCTGGCTTGGGTAACATACTTGTTGAAGCGTTTTTCCATTTGGTTGAGATATAGTGTATTCTTGTGCAACTATTGAAGATTCGGTTTATGTGGGCAACGGTTTTTCTGCCACAGTGCTTTAGAGTGCAGTTGGAAATATTATCAAAACCTGTCGCTTTATGGTTCGGAAGTCTACGAATCGAGTTTCAGACTTCACCTGGGGAGAAGAAAATGTTGTTTTGAAGTTGGGATTGGTCTTCAAGCCATTCCAGGGAGTCTTGAACGGATTGATCGGAGCTGGATAAGTTATCTGGAGACTTAAATTGCTTTTCTATTGCATCGGAAAATAGTTCAGTCTGAGATTGGGAATCCAAGTCTTGGATTCCTGTATCGTTGACGATCAGGTGAGTGGCAAACACCCTACGTATGAGACGCCTGTTTAGTTTGTAGAGATTTTATCTCCTATCGTAATTATTTAATAATGAGTTTGGAAATTTGGACCACTCATCCTCCTGGTGAGCGTGTAGAAGAAAATGAAGTAGGTAGATCTACCTTTTGAGCAAAATTTTGACTACAGGGTCTCTGGTGCGTTGCCATCGAGTTCGGAGGTGGCGTTTTAGGTGGAGCACTTTTTGGATATGTAGAGGATGGTTGCTTCTGGAGAGAATGTGTGGTACAGTGGAGGTATTATTTTTGACACAAAGGGCAATGTGAGATGAAATAAACTCTATTTCGATGTCGTTGGCTGGTTCGCTAGAAACGACTCTTGATGGGTAGTTGTAGTTTTCGATATCTTGTTTAAATTGAGACCAGCTTGTGAATGTTAATGATCTAGGGAGGTTTATTTGAGCAGCGTTGGCTTGATATTTAATTATTAAGGGGGTGTGATCTGAAGATAACTCGGAGGTAAGATGTACAATGTTGAAGGATGTGCCCTCAGTTTTCATCAGGGCAATGTCGAGAATATCTGGAGAATGCAGGGGATTGTTCGGATAATGCGTTGGTGAATTAGGGGCCACTATCGTTAAATCGTATCTCGAGCTTAGGTACTGTAATACTAGATATAATAATAATAATAAAAGATTACCCACAGAATGGTTGTGTTGGTTCTTTCAAAAACCATTTTGGATTTTTGTCATTAAGGTTGCCTACGATGATTACATTTTTAGGAGTGTCTAGTAAGGTTTCTATGTCTGCCACATTTAGCGGAGTAGTTGGGCGTTTATACACTGCCATGAGTCTAGTGTTAAATCTGCTTAGTTTGAGTTCGACAACAGTATTTTCCAAGGGAACTGAATTAATCTTGATGTGTTGATGAATATATTTTTTGTGGACGAGCACTGCGGTCCCACCGGCTGGAGGTTGGCCGGTTAGTTCAGGGAGATTGGTGTCGTATGTGATGAAGTTTGGACAGTTGATTTTGTGATTTAAGGAGAGATTGGTTTCGTTCAAGAGAAGAATGCCGATATCGTTCTCTTGGAATAAATAAATAAATTCAAGGCGCCTCCGAGTGACGCCTCGGTAATTCCAGAAGAGAATTTTAGTATTATTCATTGGAGAGTATAAGAGGAAAGACCGCAGTGATCATAGAAATCAAAGCTTCAAAAAAAAAAAAAATTCGGGTCCCTCATTGGTCGATGCGTAAATAACGTGACATCCAAAAACAACATATTACATACACATCTGATATATGCTATGTGTAATTTTTTTGTTGATATAATGTCATGTTTTTTGGTTCTGAGAACAACCTTTTGTCCTGTCCCTGATTGGTACGCATGTGTCTCTTTTATGTGTACTACGGTCGTGTGTTTAAGCCGTAACAAAGTAGCTTTTTAGAAATTGTTTATATAATTATATATTAATATTATCTATAATTGTGTTCGTAGGTAATAATATTTTAAAAATAGTTTTATGAATAATTCTAATAGTAAAATTTTATTGGTTTAATCCATACATATACTCCGGACAATTACCGAAAATTCGATTGACATTCGAAGTTATTTGAAAATTTCATATAAAATAATAATAGAAGGAAATTCTCTAACACATATACATTGGGTATCTACTTATATAACCCGTCATCGTATAATGGTCCGGAGTCCGTATATTATTGGGAAATTTCTAGTTTTTATAAAAATTGTATAACCATTTTTAATAACAATTTTGATCCGACCGTAACATGGTCAATTTCGGATTTATGATATTTTTTTCACAATACAATTTAATGAGAGAAAAAATGTCAAATCCATGAAATATATATTTTTTTTCCCCTCATAATATTTATTAGAAAAATAATAAATAATAATAACAAAAAAAACCAAACATTTTTTGTTTTCATATTTCAAAACTATATTACACTATATAGTTATAATATATACAGTAAAACCTGCAGCGTGTAGTGCCGTAGTGGCAAATCCAAATCAATAATATTATATAATATAATATAAGCACTTTTGGCTTGGTAACACTATATTGATACTGATATATATATATATATATATATTATATACTAGCTGAATTACCCAGCTTCGCTCGTGAACAATTTTGCCCGGTATTCATTCATTCATTCATTTGATAACAACGGCAACGCTATGTTCCAAAGCATTCATAATATATGTTAGTAGCACGAATTAAGATATACAGGATACCGAACGGCGATGTGTTATCATTGTTTTACCCGGTCTGAAATGTTATTTTTACTCAATTTGACAGACATGTAGCGCTAAATGATGACAGCCGTGAATTTCGAACTAATACGGTAAATAAAAATATCAGTTATCATCAACACGGGTTATTCAGTTATCAACATTTTGTTATGGTTATCACTACAGATATATATATATATATAAATAATAAATTATTATGTTCGATTGACAAATTGTTCGGGATTCTGAATAAATGGTCACATTATATTAGTTCACAATCGACCATCGCAACAAAATAGCGCTATAAGTTAAATTGGGGAAAAATACCATTCTGTTTTCACTCGATAAGATACCGTTCGGCATCTTTTATATCTTAATCCGTGGCTAGTAGTTCATAGTTTAAATGGCATCTAATCAACAAATATATTTAAAAAAAAGTATGTTAAGTACCACCTATCGGACATGGTTCAAACTACTCTCTAAACCTTTGTTGGACTGATTTTTATCAATTATTATCTATTTGTTTATCAAATGTATATAAAAAATTTAGGACAGTTCCTTTATTCGGCTTACACGCTACAATTTAACAACTTACTGAAGATATTTTAAACGTAACACAGTATAGGTAAATACACAAATAATAATTCAAAACTCGAAATGCGACAAACACACGGTGTACGAAAATCTAGAGTGAAAACAGTAGTCGGCGAGCACGTGCATGTCCGCGGCTGTGAGTGGATCTTGATAACAAATAATCAGGGTAGGAAATACAATAGAATATTTTCATCGAGGTTTTTTTTTTTATATACACACGGTCACACCGTAGTTTGCTGTTTTCCTTACTTCACATTTTTATGCCTACGGCCGCCCCCAGACTTAAACGAGACATTTTTTCTGATTGCACACGTAAAGCATTAGAGGAACTACTATTCCAAATTTCAAGTTCGTACGTTTTGAAGTTTTCGAGATACAGCGATCAGTGAGCGAGTGGTGTGATGGGTAGGAACGATTCGTTAGCTATAGGTTATAATATAGATTGCATTCGGAATCTCTCACAGGATTCGACGCAGGATCGATGTATATACAATGTCGTACATACACACACATATATATGTATACACACACACACACACACACACACACACATATATATATATATATATATGTATACACACACACACACACACACACATATATATATATATATATGTATTATATACGTGCAGTACGTTTAATATGGTATATTGCAATAAACTGTGCCTGCACAGTTGGCCACTAGCAACTGCAGTGGAAAATACGAGAAACAGGTTATTCGACTATTACTGTAGCTGACCGAATCCTATATAGTTCGAGCCTCCGCGGGTCTGCTCTCCGGCACAAGTGCGGCGTGCACGTAAACCCTAAGTACAACTATCATAATAATATACGTGTACGAGAGAGGGAAACGCACGACTATTAATAATATGTTGTGTATGTACGGCCCGTTTACTCTGTATATACACACACACGATAATATTATATTATATTATCTGCCCGTATATATATATATATACATATTATATATAATAAAAACCTAACCTGTACCTGTAACCTTTTTTTTTTTTTTTTGTGTGGTTTTAATCTACACGCACTTATGAGTTATATAACAATAATAATATTATACAAAAACTATAAAAAATAAACCCGATTAGTGCGATCGCGCTGCGAGTCCTATATACGGGCGGCGAACGTAGGAAAGAATTTCGGGATGGCGTTTTCTGAAAATTTTTTAACTTCATATTTCTATAAACGAGTCGCGTATTACGGAATCAAACTATATATTATATATAGGTACATAAATTGTTTGTTATTATATATTTTATCGAAAGATTTTAGATAATATTATGGATTTTACGATAAATGATTGTATAAATATAATTATAAATATATATATACCTAATATAATATAATATAAATATAATTGCTGAAGACGGACAAAATAATTTTCAAAATTAAAAAATGTACCTTTACTACCTATACGAGGTATACCTATGTTTCAACGTTAAACTTATGTATAGAAATTCATGTAGGTGTACTTATTAAATATTAGGTAGAATATTTATTGTAATTATACGTACACAAAACCTATAAATAGTAATATTATTTGTTATCAATTAAATAACAATATCTATTTAAAATGATAATATATAGGTGACATAGTATATTATTATGTTAGGAACAGAAATTTGATTATAATTGTTATTATAACACACACACACACATATAATATATCAAGTTATTTTCGGTACATATATATATATGGTAATATTTTCCTACTTTTTAGAGATTTGACTTTTGAGCAACTATTTTTACAATACATATTTACTATTCCATAATTTTATAATACTATTGTTTACATCCACCAAAAATCCTTAATTGATAATTAAAAATATTTAGACGAGTACCTAACATGTAATTTACATATTTATATCATTTCTTACGTATATATTATATTTATATCTTTATACAAATAATACAACATACCATCTCACTTCGTGAGTAACCATAACCCTGCTTATAGTTTTGGTTTAGTTTTTTTTTTTTATCTCGCAGAAGACTTTTCAAGCCGGGTAATCCATTTTCTTATTTCTCTTGGATTTCGGAGGGGGTTTCAAAACCCCTCCCAAGCTTTTGCCCCAGCCATAACACACACACACACACACACACACACACACATATATATATACCTATACTCTTTAAACAATATTTTGATAATTACACGTGAATGTAATGTAAATATTTTATTCAAATTTCTATCGTTGATTTGCCAGGGCAACCCGAGCCGCTGCACATTGTTCACGTTATTATATGATATAATATACATGTAAAATATATAGGTGCACGGAATCAAATGAGCTCCGTCGAATCGGTTAGTGTTACGTCCGGTCTTATATATCTTATACATTCATTCGTTGTTCGCGCCTCGGGTGGCCGAGTTGGTATAATAATAATAATAATAATAATAATAATAATATGATAACACTACTGTGGAAAAAAAAAGACTACGAAAAAATATAAAAAATTAAAAATTTGAAATCGTTCCCTTCGACCCGAAAAAAAAAACACATTATATATATTTTAAACTTTGGTCTTGGTTCGAAAAATAAATTAACGGAAACCACGCGACGTTTCCTGATTCTATATAATATATTATATACACCTATATATATATATATATGTATGTATAGTATATGTATTTATTCGTACCTATATGTATATACGCGCGCATATATTATTATATTATAAAAAATTACGAGCCGCTCGTTTTTTTTTTCGATGTCACAATTTTTTCGTTGTCTGCTGTAAACCATCAGTAATATTATATTACCGCATAAATTATAAAACATATATATATATATATATATATATACATTTATATTATATACACATATAAATATATTAGATTTTTTTTTTTTTTTATCGTTATAAACCGAATAAATAATGTCATTCGGTTTCGTGGTTTAACACGTTATTGTGTATACATAATATATATATATACGAATATATTTATTGAGAAAACGAGATAAACTTTTGGCTTTGTACATTACACAATATATATACGGTGTGTATATATACATTTTCCTATTTACAGCTTTCGATTTGATTGGTTATATATATATATGCGCGCATAGAATATACAGTTCGATTTTATTATATACACACACCAGTTAAGTCCGCATAAAAGTGCATAAAAAACGTCTACCGCCGCGCGTTGACCCGCTAAAAATTGTTATATATACAAACGATATAATTCGTTGGGTTTTACGAATAATATAGATATTTTATATTATGCACTTCTAGAACAACACTGCCACATCTCGAAATTCATAAATTTCCAGTTATGATTTTATACTTATACGAATAGTAAAAATTTATCACCGTACGATATGCGAGAAAGTCACATTCAATATCACTATAGAGGTAGGTATTCGTTTTGCCAACGAAAAAAGATGTGATGCCAGCGTATTGAATTATATTAGCTCATTTTCAAAGTAACAGAGCCGCGTATATTTACTTTATGACTGCATGCGGTATATAATATGTTTTTTCATTTAACGAATTAATCATTGAAGTCAAAATTCAAGACTATATATATATATAGGTACCTTATTTCTTGTGCTAGATAAAAACCAATTTTCGTGTGATATGTTGAGTGCAAAACAGTACCTACTACTTAGAATTGTGGGCGTATTGCATTTCAAATAATTTGTGATAGTGCAGCCGTAAAATGAAATACGTCAGTCTTATATTTATTAGTAGAAATGTTTTCCCGCTTCGGGTCATATTTTCAACACGGCCATATCTCAAAATGTGGTACTCTTGCATTCACCTAGAAAATTGTAAAAGGCCTTAACTTTGTTTGGTTCAAGTGAGTATTTCATAATATTTGAAGAAATTGCAAAGCATATTTTTAAGTTAATAATTCCAAACGCATAGGTAAAGAAGGCTATAAAATATTTAAACTTCAAATCTCTATATTAAAAACATAAATTTTGAGTTGTGTCAATCTTGTTCTAGAGGTGCGATATATACACACACACACACACACTCACACATCTTTATACATTATATAATTCTTCTGTCCGTGTGTAAGTATTCAAACTATCCTCCTAAACGGTTGGACCGATTTTAATGAAATTTTTTATATATGTTACAGTTGGTCCTTGGATGGTTTAAATTCACAATGGACCTGGTAAGTGGCGCTGTAATCGGGTTTTAGGAATTTTTTTTTACGAAATTTTTTTTTTCCATTTTTCAAGATATTTTGCATACCATAACATAATATAACCCCCAACATTTTTTGAAATGAGAAAAATTATAAGTTCATGAATAATTGACTATTAAAACCTGAGAAGTTTATGAATAATTGACCTTCTGCAGAAGTTTGTGTACCATATAGGTGGCGCTGTTTTGAAATTCTGTAGTGGTATTTCTATATATATATAAATATATATATATATATATATAAAATATTTTTTTAAATTTTATTAAAATGGATTAAGCAAAATATAGAATACGTAAAATACTAAACACTGGGGCAAACGAAGTGGCATATATAAGTGCTATGTTGTACCTATACAGAAAAGTTTCTATAAAGATTAAAAAAAATATTTAAAACAAAACAATCCATAATCCGGACAACGCCGTGTAATTCATGAGCTAGTATATAACATAATATATACGTTTCATATATATTTAGACGTGTACCGATCGGAATATATGTGTATAGTAATGAGTTAATATTTTTAGCTAATACGAGTATAAATTATATCGAGTGTACGGAAAGAAAAATTTTAATTCAAAGACGTTATAATAATATATTATGATTATCGCACCATTACGCTGTCGCAGAAAACGTTTCGAAGTAGAACATAATATTATATAATACGAGTGTATATGGTTAGCCGTTAGGTTATATCAGTGCCGTTGTTAGCCAGAATTCGTAAAAAAAAATTGGGGGCAACTATTATGAGCGACCTCGATCATACGAATAAAAATAAAAAGTTCATCCATATATATTCAAATTACATGTTTCCATTTACTAATTTTTTAAATTAAAATATCATTTAACCAACAATACAAACAAAAGGTCTAAGCTATCCCTTCGGTTTTTTTTTTTTTGGACAGGATAGTATGCGCCTGTTGTTGTACTTTAGTTATTTTATATTTGAAAGGAAACCTCCTAATCAGAAATTTTCGTTTTATGCCAACCCTACACAAAGGGCACAGTATTGCGACAGTACTAGCTATCGAGTGCTGGCTGACTTATACAGGCATAGTGCTGGAAAATATAATAATTCTGATCCAATAGTTATTTTCTTATACCTAATATTATTTTTCTATCTATAAAAATTTTCGGTAATTTATTCGGTATAGTTTTACTCCCTGTGATAATTTTATAACTCCTGGGAAAATCAAAAAAATTATCTCTTTAAAGTAACGAATATAGAATAAATTAATGTCTAACAGAAAGCTCTATACCTAATCAAAAACTATACTATACAGTCCTATACCTAAAAATAAAATATTTATCATTCCCATATAGCAATTACGCATATGTCATACATATTGGATAAAAATATTAATACGGTAATTATTGTAAAACCAATAGGTTTAACGCGGTTAATCCAGAATTTAAAAATAATCGTCTAATTCCAAATATTTTTTTTAATTATTGAAGAGTGTAGGTCAACGTTAAAAAATAATAATTTTAATCATATAGGTTATTTGGTGTACTAAATTAAAAATTTCTGCATTATAGCTTTCTAACTTATAACTATTATACTTAATCATTTTTGGACATTTTTGGTTAAAAGTAAAGAAACATACCGGTAAAATTGAAAAATTATCTCATTTGAAGTACCAACTAGAACAAATTTGCCATCAGAAAGCTCTGTACTTGAAAAATCCTTCTCAACACCTATTACTAGAAAAAGTGTATATATACATTCAAAATAAAATAAAAGACGACCATCATAAAACCAATATTACGCTCAGAATATAAATTAATTGTCAATGGCACCGCTATCTCCCTTGAGGCCTATATAAGCCACTAAGTCATTTAACACCTATATATTATAATACTTATTTTTATAAGACAGTATATACCAACATGATTTTTGAAGCAATTAAAATATATAATATAAACTGATATTATACTAATTGGTGCTGAACACCTAAAGCGGATCAATCCGTATCCGGATAACTAATTTGGATTAGGTTAGATTACAAAAATCATTAGTGAATTCAGATTGACGGGTTAATCGATCAATTCGAATTAACGAATCAAGATAATTGATAACTATATTGATGTAATATAGATAATAAAATTTGAGCTATATATAATATAATAAAAATATCTCTCCACAAAAAAATCATCTTATTTTCGCCTTTCCCGTAAACTGTTCGTATAGGTAATAAAAGGAATACTAATTTCATCAATTGATATCTACATGATATATTGTCAACATTGTCTGCCAATTTATAAATTAATATTAAAATAAACGTATCTATGAAATAGTGATATAACTTCTATTTCTGTTAGACTTATAACTCACTATAATCAATAATATATTCTGTGCAGTGGCGTATTCAGACCAACTGAAAATAATTAAAAGTTATTTACGGAGTACGATGGCAGAGGAACGGCTGAGTGGTTTGTCAATTATTTCCATTGAAAATAAGCGGGCACGGAAATTAAATTTGAAAGAAGTCATTGATAAATTCGCTCAGATGAAAGCTCGAAAAGCGAATTTTCAAATATCAAATTATACTATTACATCAAATTATAAGTAATAATATAATAAAATAAATAATAATTTATTTACATTACATATATATTTATAATATATTATAGAATTATTATTATTATTATTTTTTTTTAGCTCTGATAGAATCACTATTTAATAATTCATATTTTTATTAAAATTTAATTTCTGTGTTAAAGAGGATCTCCTTCTTTTGTATGCCCTAAGGCCACCAAGGTTCACGCTACGCCACTGATTCTGTGCTTCTACTTTGCTTATACTCAATTTTACCAAAATTATAAAATGCATGATGTGAAATTCAGTTGACCGGACATTATTTAAATTTCTCGCTGCTTCATTGAGGTAACTAATATTTTTGTATTTTATTGCATATTACACTTGAAATATGGATGGAAAACGGTGTGCTTGAAAAAAACTTTCAAAGTCATGTGCTATAAAATTTGAGCGATAACATGTTTATAACTCGTATGTAGTTTGAGAAAAAGATGACAACAGTACTGAGATTTATTTAAATATTATAATCAATGACATTAAAATAAATAGACCAGAGGTTCTTAAATGGGGCACTATTTCATGCGAAGCGTGGATTTTGTATAGTTATTGAAATTTTTATTATAGGTACATATTATCATTGATTATATATTATAATATATAATCAATGATATTATTATGTTAACATAAAAATAAACTTGATATAATTTGCATCTGATTTAAATGATTGTGTTATACATATTACAAGGCAATCAAAATGCCTCTCAATCGAGAACAATAGATTTTCAAGGAATGTTTGTTGATATACGTAATAGAGAATAGAGATGATCATTTTTCTTTCTCATATGAAATCATTAATAATAGACAACTTGAATATGATAATTATAACTCTATAAATAGAATATTTAATAGGAATGAATATTCAACACGAGGAAAAAAAAGTATTTAAATTAAAATAAAATATTTTTTTTTCATTAAATAAGTACCTATTAAATACCAACGCAAGTATAATATTATTATAATTAGCTGTACAATTTGAATAATCGAAATTCGTTTTATGCTTATTGGTGGACACGTGTGTACAAAACATTCGTATTGTAAATACCAGCTCTGTAGTAATAATAATAACAAGTTTGAAAATTGAATTTCAGACTGGAAATCCGTTATATTATAGGTACAGTCAATGGATGTGGAGAATGACAGTCGGTATTGACGTTAATAATACTCTCAAACAGGTTTCGAATGATGATGACACGATGACAAATATGTTTGTTACATTTGCCATGAAAATGAAAATGTCTGAAAAGATACAATGAAAACATGTAGAAATTGAATTGCAGAAAAACCGGTTCGAACAACGCGTGTATGGTTCAAAGTTCTACGTTACATATACGGATATAATGTGTAGGTACGTGTGTAATGAAGCATTGTGCATTTAATTTTGTCTGAACGTAAAAGAAACTGTAATAATAATTCTAATCGTTTATATTATTTATTATGTTAAAAGAGACTCAAAAAGGTAATACACGTGTAAGATATACTTTAACATAAGCCTGTTTGTATACCCTTTATATTACCGGGTATAATAATATAATAATTACGATTATATAGTATCTACTATATTATATTTTTGTAAATGTTATAAAACGCCTATGTTACCGGCAATGTGAATACCTAATCCGGTATTATTATGTTTATATAATGCATTAATGGTTAAGTATTTTAGAAAATAGAAAAAAGAACCCCCTCCCTCCCCCCCGGTTCACGTTCAATTATACTTAACTATACAAGGTAGGAAATTAATAAGTAATTATAACGAATATGCTATAACAATAAAACGATAAAAAGTTATACAGTGTTAGTGTCAATAATTTGTCAATTTTATCACGAATTTATCACGCTATACATAATATGATGGTTCCGAAAAGGGCCGAGTGAAAATTAAATTTTTAGTATATAGGTATAAGTAATTCTTTCGATGAAGTTTAGTCGAACTATCGACAGATCCGTTGTTTATAAGGACCGAAAATTATATTTTATACTTTTTAAAACCAAATCGATTTCGTTTCTTGGTCCGCAATAAATTATATTATGAAATTTGAGATGAATTTAAAACACATTAATTAAACGAGTACAATTTAAATTAAACATAATTTGGTTAGTATTTATATATTTACTCTGGCGAAATCAATCCTATTATTCACTGTCAAATTTAAGTTGATCGGGGAGAAATAATGTGAAATCGTGTGACAGAAAAAAAATTCGAAAAATAAAACCAATTTAGATGAATATTTTCCAACACGTTGTTTTATACGTCATATTGTACTGAAAATGTTGACGTCAGAATTTAAACACTTTCTACGCCGACTTAAAAAACAGTTATTTAATAAATTTAGATTTTACCCCTCTTGGCCGAGGACAATTTTACGTCTAGCTCACAAAATGGGATTTCTCTTTTTATGATTAATTTTTCCGTATACATATTGGGTACAAAATTATCGTGATTTATCTATTTGATAAAATATAGTTTTATTAAATTATTAAAGTAACTAAATAAAAATAGTAAGCAAATATGAAAACAAATGATACATTAGGTATATATGTATATATAATAATTATTATTTCTTATAAGACGCCAAATCTGAACATTAGGTATATAGTTTACAAAATTAACAATTTTAAAAACTTTTTAGCTCAACTAATTAATTATTATTGTTTTTAATTAATTAATTAAATTATAGTTTAAATGTTCATTGTTTTAATAGAGATTTTTTCCGTTATCACTATGCATAGTTAGCTAATCAAAGTTTGTTTTAAGGTGATGTTTTTTTTTTTTTTTTTTTTGTATACATTTTTTTGGATGAATAGGAATTGAGCAGAAGTTTCAGAGTAAAGAGTATTTTTGTTAGAAAATTGGTTCTAATTGGTACTTTAAAGAGGTTATTTTTCGATTTTTCCGGTAGTTTTCTTAAGCGTAAAGAAAAATTATCAGTTTTAACGGAAATATTTTATTTTGGGGAATAACAAAATAACAAATAATGTTGTCATAGTTGTAAATTTTTTCATACATATCGAATTTCGTTCAGAATTCTTTCATATAAATCGTTCTTAAAATTGAAAAAAAAAAATCAAATTTTGGGAAAGTGTATTATGGTTTGTTAAATAATTTAAAAACCTTTATAAAATTCCTTTTTTTTTTAAAAAAAAAAAAAGTTACATGTCATGTAAAAGGTCTTTTGTTGCTTTTATCAGTTTCTTCCATTGTTCACGACCATCCGTGTCTTCGGTTCTCATCAAGCTTTTCAAATCCTTGTTGATCTGATAAAACTATTTTAGATTTTAACAGACTTTGAATATTTCGTCATGCGAATATCTGTCAGTAAATCTGTGCATAAACGAGTTGAAAATTAAACAAAGTTAAAAGTTATGTTTATTTTAATTTAGTGATTATACGAGTTACTTTTGTTAAATTAGTTATTAGTTTATTGAATTAGGTTTTTTTTTCGTTTTACTTAACGTGTAATGTTGAAGTTAATTTTATAGAATAATATTAAATTGAACTATATATTCTAACTATATCAGCCTACATAGGTATAAGTTTAAAATAATCTCGAAAAAATTGCATTTCTAAAAATATTTGAATTTTCAATAATACATTGCTTCGTTTATTAACTTGTCAGATGTATTTAATTATCTTTTTAATCGACCAAACACATTGTTCACTTGCCCTGCCTTACTGTTTGTCCGCGTTGTCTTTCCTTTAAACAAATACAAACATATATAATTACGAAACGCAAGTATACCATTATGTAATTTGTTTATTATTCCTATTAAGTATTAGCTAAAACGGATATACGGATTTATTCGACAATTAATTGTAGTGTAAAGCATCACCTTGGAAATAATTTGATCTTATCTATGACACTGATAAATCACAAAACACTTTGATTTTATGTTTATGAATGATAATTAAAAATATATCAATGTGGTAAATGCGGTAATCGTAATATTGGTAATATATTATAGGTAATAAATTAGGTATAGTCGTTAAACTATATATGTTATTATGTTCACCGATCAGTAGGTATACATTATCACATTAATTATCCGCGATAATAATATACTTTATTTCAACGACTCGACACAAAATGTATATATATATGTTTTAAGTATGCCTATAAAACATAAAGTCAGGTATGGATATTAAATTATAAAATCATCGGTTATCGACGACTGTATTTTGCAGATTACAAAAGTTCGAAATAACCTTTATATTGGGTTAATAAAATGCGAGTAATTAAACGCATTGCGCACAACAGGTATACATGTATACCTATCTACGTTAAACACAATTGTACAATAATTGAACGCGTTAACAGCGTATAATAATAATATACTTAAAATCAAATAAATTAACCGAAACGTTTGAACCGCATATGCGTATTGTATAACAGTATATTTAAATTTAACTATACTTTCCTGTATTATTATTATATAATATTTGAATTGGGTGTTCATAAATCGTACGACTTCATATTGTTTGATCTCCAATAAATCTATTAATTTTTTTTCGATATATTTTATTTATATACGTATACACTTTTCGGTAAATGGTAATGCAGAACGATGAGCCGCTTCATTTTAGCACGTCAGTTTAAATCAAATTAGTCGAAAATAACTTCCTCTCCTTCTGTACAGCGTCTCGCATTTCGCTTCTCTGTCGCCGCACACGTCTCTCTCTTGTTATCTCTTTGTAACGCAACATTTAAATTACGTTCTAAATACTGATATAACGTAATCGTGTCACCACAATATTGAAATAACGTTTTAAAACGGACATATAACGTTAAAATTCAAATACGGTTATAAAAAACGGAATACTGCAATTAGGTATATCATTTGAATTTATGTTTAACGTTCGTATTCGTAAGACTAAAGTGAGTTTTTATGCCATAACGGGAAATTTGCTGACGTCTTCAATTTTTCATACGAGTATTTTCAAAATAGGTTATATTTGTTGTAAGGATGATACGATTTTACAGGGTATGGTGCTACACGATCTCTAACTTTAACTAAGTCACTATTCGGTTTTATTGTACATTTTTCGAAAATATTTTCTTTTTCGCCATGGTTTGAAAACGTTATATTTATAACGTTATAACGATAAAAATCGTTAACGTTTTTAAGCGGAAAACGTTTTAACGCAAAATTTAAATAATGTTTTAAAACGGGTAACGTTATAACGAAAAAAATAATGATTTACTCAAAACTTGCATTCAACGTTAGTCCTGTAGCAACTCTGTGTCTGAAAATATCCCCAATCCATTCGTTTCACCTCGTCTTGATATGTTCTCGTAATGTTATTATTTCCAAAACCATTCGTTAATTATTCTATTAGTCTCACTTAAATGCATACATCTTTTTGTACCATCACATTTTAAAAGCCTCTAATCTTTTTCGCTTTCCTATTGCAATAGAAATGAATGCACTACGTAGCATACGTATAATGCTCCAAACGTGCATTTTTAGTTGGTTTTTCCTAATGTGAATTCTAATATTTTTTCGATAAATTCCAGCTTGGTCTGGTATATTCTTACGGTTATAACTTTCTATTTACATCTTCCGTCAGAGTTAATAGTGCTTTCCAAATACCTAAAGTCGTTTACCTGTTCTAATATTTAATCCCTTCTAAGTTCATCATTGTCCTTTATGTCGTTCACTTTACTATAAACTAGAATTTCCATTGTGACGTCTATTCTCATGTTAAATTTCCTTTCCATTGTCAGTATATCTAACAATAGTTTAAACGTTCATTTATTTATTTGAAAATTTCCCGTTATCCCTACATAGTATATAAATATGCATAGGTAGTCGCCAAATAAAATTGGTTTTAAAGTGATGTTTTTTTTTATCTATATAAACCTTTATTAGAAAATTGGGTCTAAACTTTGCTCAGGATCATCTTTTGAACGCAATAATTTATCTTTGTTTTTTAATTTAAAATATTAATAATATACTGTCTTGTCCGACAACCGAAATTACGATACACCAACATTCGCCATGTATAAATCTGGACGCCTTTTTAAAATGGTTTTTGTTAAATATTTTTGTATATTATTACGTCGTTAAAAATGGACCCTGCAAAAATTAATTGTAACATTTGTTTTTAAATCTAAAATATTAATTATCCATTACACTATTCCAGAACCACAAATAAGAACGCTAGATCAACTTTCATCATATATATTTATAATATGATTATTTGAATTCTGAAAGATTTTCTATATATTTTTGCCTTACATAGTATTTTTCCACATAGTATACAAATATTTAAACGGCCCTTTTATATTTTTTATTTTACATTTTTAACGTAGATTATCTTATTTAAATAATATGTGATAAACTAATAATGAAATGATATATTATTCTATTTCATAAGTCTTAATCAAATACGAACTATAAACTTATATTGCATTTAAAACGTTCCAATGATATTTATATTTTTTTGTAATACGTATATACGAACAAAAACGAGTCTTGAGTTAATTATTTATTCCATTTTAACGAGTCGGTTTGTCGTTTAGTGTATATACGCGTTTGTTTGTTCCGTCTTTTTGATAACATAAACTAATATTTAATTTTAATAATACCTGAGCATACAGAATATAATATTATAAATTACCAATAAACGTCATTGTACATAAAAATATAAGTACCTAATGTTAATTACAAAATCTGTTTTGGTCCAAAATTCAGCAAGTATTTTTTTTGAGAACATATTATATTATATTATATTATAACGTCAAGTATTTAGCGTTGAAATTTTCATTTTGTATTTGTTTGGGATTTTTTTAGAATTTTTATTTTTAATTTCGTATTATGTTTAAAAAAAAAAAAATTATTTCCGAAGTATTTTTCATAGGTTGTAGACATGGTACGCAATATACAATAATGCTATACTAGTAATGAGACAACATTATATTATATAATATCCGAATTTCCAGATAGGAGCATAATTAATATAGGTATATTATGACAAAATAAAAATATTGACTAATAATTTTGCAGTAGTAAAATAAATTATAATTAAGTAATTACATTTTTTTTTTTTTATAGATACTCAGTGGATATTGGTTCATTCCGTCGACTTGCTTTTATTTTCGAACGTTTATGAACTATTAGTTTCATGAGATTTCATTTGTCCGGACAATATAATTATTGTTAATATGTTTTCCTACTGTTCGTTTCCATTTGCTTTTATTCTTCGTGTTTGTTTATTTTCTCACTTCAAATTATTTCCTACCCGGTTCCCGCTCGTTAAATAAATATTCGTGAAATAATGAATTTGCAGCTCGGGCGCGGGCGAGGTGAGACTTGTTTATTTGACGTATTAAAAAAAAAAATATATATATATATATATTTGGGAATATGCAGGCCCCGAATACTAAAGGGTTGTGTTATAAACCGAAAGAAAACGAATTTCATTTATTATCTGATGTTATATATATAATATATGTATTGTATATACACCCGAGAAAGCTACTGCATTTTAGTTTTTTTTTTTTTTTTTTAACACAAGGCGTAAGAGTTATATATACCAGCTACATGCTATAATATAATAATAATATATTATGTACATCGTCGTCTTGTGTGTACATATATTGGAAGTAAATATTGATTTGCTGGTCGTGTTCCCTTCTTGGCAAGATAATTTTTGTATAGTATCTTATATACTACAGGTACATTATAATAGATACACATTATATATACATAAATATTTTATATACTTACCATATATAATGTCTACATAGGCTCAATATGTGTGTATTGTATATATATGTGTGTGTATATTGTGCGTGTATGTGTGCCCGTGTGTACATACATAAATAACCTAACCTTGAGCCGGCTAATGGACCGTGGTTGATACCGGGTGACCGTCGATCTCTCACTTCCGACCAGATTATATACCTATACCATCACCCGGTCGTGCTAGCTACTGATCCGGTGGCTATAATACTAATAAATCTATTACACACGCACGTATATATGCGTATTTATGTTTTATTCGTTGTGCGAGCTTTTTCCATATTTTTTTTGTTATATTAATTATATATTTAGTTATAGCTACTATATAGGTATGTGTACAGGCCCGTATTTACAAAACTTACCGCCAGAGGCAATATAAAATTTTTCGCCCTCCCCCCCCAAAAAAAAAAAAAAATAATATTGTTTTTTGATGGTGCACAATTGTTTTATTTTTTATTTTTTGTACTTCATACAAGGCTAAAGTAATTATAAATTAAATAATAATAGTAATAAAAAAAACAATATGAAAATTTTTTTAGATTTTAAAAACCTACATAACTAAACCGTTAAAATCACATATTTAAAATATAAATTATTAAAATTATAAGATTATATTCTTATTATTAATAAGAATTCAAAAAGAACAGATTATCGGAATCGATTATTATAACCTATTATTTTGATAAAATACCTGAGCCTAAATTTTAACTATATAAACTCTAAATATTCATAGTAGGTACCCAAACTAATAGTTTAATAAGCCCTTTGATATAACAATTTAACCCTCGCCTAACATTTGGTACAATAGTTATAAGATTGTGTTTTTAATGAAAATTATTCTAAACCGACATCGACAACAGGGTGGGGGAGGGGTATCTTTTATACTCGCATTTTATGGATGATTTTCACTTGGGGGGAATTCGGTAAGAATTCGCACGAAAAAATAAATGTAGAAAATCAGTAGAAAATGGAAAAAATGTTTGTATTCGTATAATTGATATTTTATCAATAAATAATAAATTATTGTAGACAATAAAATATAATAATGAAAGATTAGGGATTGCATTTTTATCGAAGCGATAAAATGTTTTTATGAAAATAATATAACATTATATATTTTTAGTTCAGAGTCATATTAGAATAGAATAATTTATTCTAGGTCATGTTTTACTATGAATTTTAATATCTGTGGAAAATTTGTACTGCAGGACATCACTACCGTGACGTTTTTATTTCACGAAAATATTTATATGGATTCGTGGAAAATAAGTTATCTCCCTTTTATATTTTTCATAAAAAAAATATAGAGGAAAAGTTATTTGTTTTTCCCGTACGAAAATCCTTATGCGAGTACATGGAATTGGTCTCTGAACCATCCTTTAGTTATTATTTTTTTAAACCTAAACCGTAAAATATGATTATTAAAATATTATTTCAGCTTGTTGAGTATTTTTATTTTTATTTTTTTTAAAATATACAACAAGTTATTTGAAATTCTCTACATAAACAAAACACACCGTATATTTGTAGCGTGATAAAAAAATAAAAAATACCCACATTGTATATAATAAAATATATATTGACGAAAACCCTTGTGCGTTAAGAAAACGCGCGTAAACAATAATATTTATTAAATTCATAATAAACTCGAGAGACGTTCTAAAAACAAAATTCGAACATTTTGTTGTTAAAAAAAAAAGTTTTTAAAAAAAATTGTTTTGTCACGACATCGCTTCGATTGTGTATATAAAATGTTGCTCTCAAATCTTGTGTTACAACCGGGGTAGTATTACAACTACTGTAACTTATTAGCGATAAAATTTTTTTATTTTATTATCATCATTTTAAGGGGTATATATTTTTATTATTATTCGTATCGTGCGAATAATTGCTATGCACATATTAGTTATTAAACAGTATAGTAGTGAGTTCCGTTTTACTAAAAGAATAGGTAATAAAGGAATATACATTTATGTGTGTGCTCGTGAATATTATAAACGATCCGGCGGTACGCACGTTATATAGATGATGCCCTAATATGAGCCGATTTACTCGGTAATTAATAATTTATAATTATGTATAATTGTAGGGCTACGATTAAATATAGGTATTGTTCCAAAAATTTTTCAGAAAAAAATAAAAAATACATATAATATGTATTTAATTATTAGGTAAGTATAAGTTATATACTATCTAGGTATTTATATTAATAACTGATTTTGAGATTTGAAAAGATTGATTTTTATATCGATCGAACTTTTAAATTTTACCTAACTATACATATACATATATATATATATATATATATATATATATATATATACCTATCCAAATTTGTAGTCGAATAATTCAAAGTAATTCATAAAAATATTGAAATAAGTATCAAAAATATTAACAAAATTAATAATATAAAAATAATATTATTATAAACAATATATAATATAATAATTAATTGGAGAATTATTATCGAAATTGAGAGATAAAATAGCTAGAACGACATTTGATCAAGATACGAAATTTTCGGTATTGGAATATTACAGGACCGACAAACATATTGACTTAAGGAAACGACACGATTTTAATAGGACTACATGGTTTTGGAAAAGTACATTTTAGAAGCTATAATATTTAAGTTTTATCAAAATCAGAATTTTCGTTTTTCAACACATTAATCTGAATTATAATATTCTAAACTCTTTTTCGGTTGCATCTTAAATTTTCCTAGATTTTGTCGCGTAGGGTCTGACAGACCCAAGTGTAGCTTTAGTCTAAAATGAGCTACTTTTTATTATAATACCCTCTTTAAAATATGTAACTAAACACATAATTTAATCAATAAATATTGTAATTTTCCAAATCTAATAATTTTCAAACAAATTTAGTCGCGACGAGGTCTGATAGACTCCAGATAAAATAAATATATTTTAATAATGAATTATGATAATCAGAGAGCAGTTACTTTTATTTAGAAATAGGTGGGTGGACAATAATATAGTTACAGTAATGAAAAATTCATTTTTTTTTTTACTTTAATATATAGTGCGGTTTATTAGATCTCGCGCGACCACACGGGTTAATTAAAAATAATGTATTTTATGATGAAATTATATAATAAAAAAAAAGCTTATAAAATAAAATGTATGTATCTAATTGTTTACATTATTATTGATTATTCTTTAATTGTTTCTTTAGAATTAGAATTTGATTTTTGATAAATTTGATACCCTAAATAATAGTTTTTCAAAAATTTAATTTCTGATTTCAATTCATTCTGAACATTTTCAGAAAATTTAACTCAAATTAATTATTTTTTTATTAGGTACGCCAAATTTACTTATTTATTTAGGTTAATTATTTAAAAACTCTCCAATAGTCAATACCTAGGTAGTTTAAAAAAAAAATAGTAATATAATCATAAAATGGAATAAAATATTAATTGCTAATTCAGTTCACATTGTAGTTTCATTGGCAAATATATTGATGAAGAATTTAAACTTTTGGATGATTTTTTTAGTTTCCCGAAAGTAGTGTTTTGTACTTATTCCCTGCTTTTACCTATAGGCACCGTCCAATATGATCTTTTAAGTAAGCCCAAATCGTTAAAGGTGTGATAAAAGTGTTAATGAAATTCAATCAGTCGGTCGAATTAAGTACACTACCCCCTAAAAGTGCCCCCTACTTCGTTACGCCCCTGTATATACGTCGTATATAGCTGATATTGGTTTTTAAAGAATAGCATACATATTGTTTAATTGAAATATATTATGTTAAAATTTTATAAATGATTATAGAGTATACAAATAATTATCCTTTACAATTATTTTTAATTTATCAATAAAATATATATCTCCTTATAATTAATATGTAGTGATTTATATTATATTATAAGGGTATACTTATAAATTAGTTTTGATTGTTAAATTTGTTCTCTCCCCCCCCTTTCTTATAATGACGTAATACGTATTAATATATGTGGCTACAGTATTATTATGAAAATAACCGGTATATATCACAAGCTTAATAATATTGCAAATATAAAAAAATATTCATGTTGGTAAATATGAAATTGAAAATTAAAAAAAGATTACAATTTTAACTTGGCTTTAAATGCTTAATTATTTAATTTTTAAATAATGTATTTGAAAATACGTAGCTCATATATATTATGGTCTTGCAAATGATACATATTAAAAGTATATTGAACAAAATATAGTGAAATAAGTATTTAGAATAAGTATACAAAAAATGAGTATATCTATTTAAATACTTTTCCCAAAATATATCTAGTATAGTGTTCTTTTTAGTGATATATAGAGAAAAGTAAAATTACTCAAATGTTTCATGATTTAAATAATTTCGTATATATAATTGCCAAAGATTTGAGGAATTAAGTTTGGTTAAAATGAAATATAATCATATAGGTGAGGACGAAGTGGGTTAGGTAGAGAGATTCAAGTGTTTAGCATCCGTTCTATGGTGGTTTTGAAGCAAATTTAAAATACAGGATTTTAGTGCGGATGGATGAAGTGGAAATAATAGAGTCAGGTATTTTGTGTGATAAAAGGATTCCAATGAGATTAGAAGATAAATTTTATAAGACAATGGTGATACCTGTAATAGTGTTTAATATGAAAGAATATTGGACAGTAGTTGGGAAGATAAAACGGAGAGTGAAAATGTTAAGATGGATGAGTAGAATGATTATAGAAGACAAAATTGATAAAAAGAAACGAGTAAATAAAAGGTACCTTATAGTACAGGAGTTGGTTCAATAGTAGACAAAATGTGAGGAATAGATTAAAATGGCTTTGAGAGGACAGACACAAAGGCAGTAAGATCTGTCAAAGGAATGTATATGGAAGAAAACGGTGGGGGGGAAGAGGAAAATTGAAAAAAGAGGTGAAGATGTAATGAAGATGTGTAAGTGAGGAGGTTGCAGTAGATCGAGTCAAGGGGAAGTGCAGGACTAGGGCAGCCTCGACCACAAATAGTTGGGAGAGAAAAACAACGGGATACGAGAATAGGATAAATTCTGAATTTATTTTCCCATATAATAGCTGGTACCCATACAAGAAATGTTCTTTAACAAGTATATAGCATTTGAATAGGATATGATATGCATATTTTATTTCACGATAAATTTAATACGATTATTATTCGAATCTATTTCACAATAGGTTGAGTCAAACTAATGTAATATGTTTAGGGGGGGGGGAGGGAAACAGAATTTATTCATAAAAAAAATTATATAACACGATTGAGATTATATACTCATTACCCCTGTACACTATTATTATTAAAATTGTTAGCTGTTGACAGTCGTATATACACGACGTATTTATATAGGTATTAATGTTGTATAGATGATATTATTATATATAGTATGTTTTATACATGTATATATATATGTATTATTACGAGGTTAAATTGCATTTTACAACCTGTGAGCTATTACTGAAAAAAAATAATAAATGGAAAAAAATCTAAACCGGGGAACCATGATTAATGGAGTTTTTTTTTGGTTTTACAGTTAACATCTACCTACATTATTATTATCACACGATATTCGCGAAAACAATATTATATTATATATAGCTGCAGTATATATACCTATATATAGATGGTATATACTCAAACGAAAACCTTGCAGCACTTTCCGCGTCGATAATTATCTCAATATATATAAATTACGAGGTACACGCATATTTCAAAATAGTACGTTAAGTGTTATTTTTTATTTTTCAATATTTATTACGTGTTTTTCGACCGAGCATTATGCTAATTTCCGAGTAACAATATAGAAATATATATATTATTAGTTATATATTAGTGTATATATGCAGTATGCACATATAATAGGTACCTATATAATATATATTATTATTATACCGAAATGCAATATAAATGCATAATATAACCCGCATTCGTCGTGTGTAGGTTAGTTTATTCGTATATACGATACGTGTGTGTGTGTGTGTGTAGGAAAAGTCGTGGAGAAAAAAAAAATTCAATATAAATTAACACGGACGAATAATACACGATGATGGCGTACGTGCGCGCGTATTTAATAGAATGGAATATTAAAATATTATTATTATTATTATTATGTGCGGCCGGTGTAGGTTGTTGGGAGAACGGTAAAGGGAATAAACAACTCTGGGCTGATGCAACGTATCGTTTGTATTTCGTACGGCCACTGAGAAGACGCACCGAATCGGCGACCGCCGCCCCGACGAGACGGTATATAAACACAATAACATATTATATATATACTATACATATATAATATATATTATATATATAATATATATTATATATATAATATATATATATATATATTATTATATTATGATTATACGGTCAAGGACGATATTTCCTGAATAAACATAATATATATTTTATTATTATCGGTTATTATTACGACGTTAATAATAATAATAATAATAATAATTTCGTCCGAGTACGCAATTCATATTATTCCGTACACCGTACTTATACGTTTTTGAAAAATTGAAAATTTTTTTTTCATTCCACCCTCCCCCCCCCCAGTGTTGTAGTGTACAAAATACCCGCATCGTAGTGGCACCGACGAATATTACCGTACGTTCCGGTAAACTCGAAATAATACCACAGAATATAATATAGGTACGCTACGCAGAAGGGAATCAGCTATATAATAGGTATAGCTATAGCAGACCGCGTATTATATATTCGGATAATAATTTCCAAATTCTCTAAATTCAACGGTATATATATATATCATGAGATTCCCAATTACATTCTACGGTATTCTATATATATGGTCATATTATATGACTGATAATGAAGCATATATGGTATATTGTGATATCAACTACGCATAGACCACGATTTAAGGTATAAGATAGGTTATACTCTGCAACGTCGTATGCGAAATAATTGCAAGACAGTTGATACATAATATTATAAAACAACTCCACGAAAAACAGCTGACCGACACACTGAGAAATACATACAGATGAGCTACTATAGCGGAGTACAGTTATATAAAATATACTTTATTAAATCAAGAAAATAGGTACCTATATCTACTAAAACTTTGGGAATATTTATTTTTAATTTTAGATTTATTTGTAAAAACTGAGGTTAAAATGAAGGAGACATATATACCATTAATTTTCCGAGTTGATATTTCTGGTATTTGTGTTGAGGTTTGTATTTTTTAACGAAACTATTTATTATAATGCATGATTTATTCTGTATATAACAACCATACTATACCATTGGTTAAAATGTAAATAGGTATTATAATACGAATTATGAGTAACTATATATTATATAGATTACATATACATCTCGTTAAATAATAATAAAATATTGTGTCTACATAATTTTTTTTATCTCAAATCGCGGTAGGCATCTATTATCTAATGTGAAATTACCATAGATAAAAAAATGTTGTCATGAAATAAAATATTTAACTACATTGATGGCCGCTTGGGCGCTAGGTGTATTTCTCACATGAATTAATCAGTGATATCCTTGGTGCATCAAAAATAAATGTTCGTTGAGTATAACCTCTATATCTTAAATCGTGGCATAGACTTACAAACAAAATGTCTATCGATATCAGCATTTCAATATAATGTAAACATAATATAGCTATATATAGCAAGAAATTATTATTCGAAAACTCACTATATTTATGAGACAGTATGTGACCGTGCAAACATTTTTATAAAAACAAGGAAATAGCTGCTGTATTACGGTTTTGGTATACCTCTGATGAATATTTATAGTGTACGGCCGACCTTTTTTCGGGCCGTTTTTTTAAGAACCCGTGTAATTTTTTATCAACATTCTCTTCTGTGTATATTCCGTGATAATATATACTATAAACATAAGCCGATAATCTATATACCTATATATATATATAGCGTATGTTTGTTTAATAATATTATGTAATATTAGCGTTATATGTATATATATATATATATATATATATATATATGTACAGTGTTGGGTAAGTTATTTTCAAAAAGTAACAGAGTTACGTTGCTATATAGGTATAATCAGTGGTGGATTTGTGGAGGGATGCAGGGGGACGGAGCTACTCTTAATTTTTTCCATGATTAACAGCGTAGGTAGGTACCCCTTAATTTATTTATCAAGGAACGCAAGGAATGCAGTGTTTGTTTTAATTTTTATTTAACATTTTTAAAAATTATGATTTTTTTTTTTTTTTTCTGGAAAAAGAGTGAAATTACGAAAATGAATGTTTTTTTGTCTTTATCACATAATAAGTTTTAGATAAAAAAAACACGGTATAAAATGTTGAATAGTTATGATCTTATGAAATCATATCGGTATAATTTAGGTAATAAATAATCTTCATTATCGCCGTGAACGGTTAAAGCCTATAAAAGGATGGCGAAATCAATGCTACACCGATAAACTTCATTTCCGTCTACATCTACAATAACTTTCTCATTTAAATGGAAAAGTGTTAAATTATTTTGAAAGAAGAATACTTAAACTATGCTATCTTGAAAATATGTAACTCAACAATGATGTAAAAATTTTTTTTGATTTTTCTATTCTTTTCGTGTTATATAATAATCTAAAATGTCTTTAAAAATGTCTCCTGGTTAAGAAACTTTGGATAGGGGTGTGGGGGACGAAGTCCTCTACGGCTTAAATTTTCTTTTATATGTCATCCCGAAACGCTGATATTTTTAACTAAGCTCAGTGTCCATCCTTATTTTTTTTTCTAATTCAACCACTGTATATAGTTACAAAATTAAAAGGTAACTGGATTACTTTCTCGTTACTTAAATACAAAAGTAATAGCGTTACATTAATTTTTCGATTTAAAAGTAACTATAGTTACGGCAATGACGTTTTTAAATATGTAAAAATAAAAATAATAAAATAAAACGTCAATTTTTTTCTGATAGTCGTCAGTCGAATATTATATAAAATTCAATATCATGCTATTACTCCAACTTATATTGTATAAAATCACACAATCGTTAAAATATCCACTTTTTGCAAATATGATCATATCGGATCATCAGATATGGTCATCGGCAAGTTTAGACGAATTTATTCGAATGAATTGTATTTTTTGTTTATATAAATATGTCAATATGTAAATTTACATTATTTTACAAAGTGACTTACAGATAACTAACGTAGTTACTCTTGCGTTACTACAAAAACTAAATAATGAAGTTATACTATAACGTTACTCGAAAAAGTAACTACGTTACAGTAACGCGAGTAACGTTCGTTACGTTACTACCCAACACTATATATATATATAAGTATCAATATTATTAGGTTTTAAAGGAAAAAATTTCGGAACAGAATGCAATAGATTAAAGAATCCCGTCGGTATATAGTGAATGATAGCACTTGGCTCGTCAGGTATAGCTGGATATAGAACCAGTGTTCGGAACGTTCACTTAATAATATTGAATTCGTTAACGTTTCACGTTCAAAGCATAACAAATGAACTAGTTTACGTTCACGTACAAACAGTGGTTGAATTGGAAAAAAAAAATAAGGACGGACTCTGAGCTTAGTTAAAAAATCAGCGTTCCGAGACATATTAAAGAAAGAGTAAGCCGTGGAGGACTTCGTCCCCCACACCCCCTTACAAAGTTTCTTAACCCGGGGACATTTTTAAAAACATTTTCGATTATTATATAACACGAATAGAAAATATTTTTTTTACATCATTGTTGGGTTACATATTTTCAAGATAGCATAGTTTAAGCATTCCTATTTCAAAATAATTTAACACTTTACCTTTTAAACGAATAATCCAGTAAGTTATAGATGTACATTTTATATCATGTTTTTTTATCTAAAACTTATTGTGATAAGGACAAAAAACATTCATTTTCAAAATTTCACGATTTTTCCAAAAAAAAAAAAAAATTATCATTTTTAAAAATATTAAATTAAAATTAAAATAAACACGGCGTTCCTTGCATTCCTTGATAAATAAATTAAGGGGTACGCTGTTAAACATTAAAAAAATGAAGAGTAGCTCTGTCCCCCTGCATCCCTCCCCAAATCCACTACTGCGTACAAACGTATTTAAACGGTACACGTTCAGGTTCTATAAAAAAAAAAAAAAATATGTACGCGTTCATCTGGTAGTTTGTTTTATTTAATCAATTATTAATAAAATATACATTTTTCTTATACATATATACTAAAAAATTAGTAAAAATTAAAAAAATGAATCGCTATTCATAGAAACTATCGTTTTCAATTTATAACAAACCCAAGGAAATTGGACTTTTATGTATTGTGTTTAAATCTAGTAAGGTTCATAGCGAAATTTTAATTTACCTGGAATGTCCTGAAAATCGTTCAAATTTCTTAAAAATATGAACGTCGTTCACGTTCACGTTCTATTTGACAGAAACGAGTGACGTTCCCCTATCTTTCACAAAATATATTAACGTGAACGCATGAACGTCGTTCTTTCCAAACACTGCTGGATAATACAGAAAGGTGGTAGATCTATAAATTGTATTTGAAATCTGGCAATGATAAATCGTTTCTTTCGATAAAACAATATTCAAGATATCAAGATAATTTTATCTATAATTTTATTATTTCTTCTACATATATAAATTATTTCTGTTATAAAAGGTTGATTTTCTTAAGGCTAAAGGAAACAACTGAAAAAAATTAAAAATTACCTTTTAAAAATACCAATTCAAGAACCATTTGATATCAATAAATCACTTTACATCAAAACTCCGACTCGACTTCTTCAACCAAAAAAAAAAAAAAATCTATACAGATATAAGAAATAAACATATCGTCTTAAAACCGATACATTCCTTGCTTTGCTCAGAATTTAAAATGACCTAAAAACAAGTTTTAAACAAGGAAATACAATTTTAAATAAATAGGAAATACATGTACACTAAATATGTACACATTATAGTTACTTGTAGTTACTTAATCAACGTGATGAAAATTTCAATATGTTCTTTTTATTAATTTTAGCATATATTTAGGTATGTACCTACATATATCTGCAATTTTTGATTTTGTTTATCATTAATGATTTGTTACACCACTCATTAAATCTGTTCAGTTGAGTTGAAAATCGATTGACCTAATAATTTATTCATGGAAAATAAGTATTATAATAATCTAGTCATGTAGGTTGGTAGGTAACTGATATCTGATTTGTAATAATTATTAACACGTGTTATAATAAATCTTTAAAATATATATATATATCCGAAGTCGTATGGTTAACTAACTGAATATTTACTGAACTTTCAAGTTAGTTGGAGTAACCTAAAAATTGAAATACTTGATTATTTAACGAACGAATATGCAACCCAATTTCGTTAATTAATCTTTTACATTACCTATTAAAAGCTCTTTAAATAATCAATGATCTTTTATACAAATTAACAAAACTATATTTAAAAAATCCTGGTAATCAACAGTCACGATTTTATTTTTTTGTATATTAACTATTAAAGCATTTTTGTAAAATGTATCTATTATTTCGATGTAAAATGACGATATACTTATATATAATAAATATAAAAATATGTAATCAATTTGCGTCATAACATTGTAAATTGTTCAGAAAATAATTATTATAATAATAATTAATAAATATTATTATAACTATTAAAGTCTTGGAATTTCTTATTTATGGTACCTACTATAAATAAATTATAAAGTTTATTAAAAGTTTTAAATATTTTTACCGATTTTGGAATAGTTATAGCAATTATGGATTTCGAGATTTTCATGTTATATATAAAAGTGCTAATTTAAGGACCTTATGACCATATTGACATTTATCACACTTATGATAGTCGATAACTAACAAAAAGAGTATTTTAATAACACGTTTTCTGTAAATGGGCACATATTGTTATAACTTTTTCCTGTATAGTTTTCGAGTTGGATTTTTAACTTTTTAAAGGAAACCTAATACCTAATACCGTGTCCGTTTGGATGTACAGAAGACACACATAAAATGTGACGCTGTAACATTTCGTCACAGTAGTACTATCTGACAGTTCGTATAGGGCCGACGACACTGATTATACTGACATTATATCGTATAATAAAATTCTCGTTCTGGACGACTTTAACGCGAAACAAAATTTCATTGACCGTTCAACGAGACACCGTTCGACCGACGTAATTTTACAGAAATTTCATCAGACCGCAGTCGGATATATACCTTCAACCTATATAATATATACATAATAATATATGCATATTTGTATTTATTTTGTTATAAATCGTGTACCTATACATTGGAACGATATGTTTTATAACAATTAGCGAAATATTATAAACGTCGAAAAAGGACGACTGGTATTTGAGCAGAGATAGGCACGCGGTTCGGCACGCACATGACGTTTTAACATATATATATATATGCAATCACTCCTATTTCTATAATAAGCATCGATTCCTATTTAAATCCGATCGAAATAATTTCGACATTAAACTCGTATAGCATTGAACCAAACGAAAATTTACAATGCATACCATATATATTATTATTATTATTATCAGCGTCAATAATATTATTTTCTGATTTATGGAGGAGACCCCCGTGGACAGTGTTTACCTTGGAAATCGGCCGATCGTAAAGTACCTGTAAATATACTACCTAATAGGTATATGCCATCAATATCAAAATACGATTGCTTTATATCAGGGTTGGAAAAAACCCGAGTTTTTTCGAAAAAATTTTCGAAATTTTCGAAAAAAATCGGTTTTTTTTCCATAAAACCCGAAAAAGTTCAATATTTCTCTGGGTTTTTTAAGAAAATTCTTTGGGTGGGTTTTAACGGGCTGTTTTTTATTTAAAAAAACCCACTTCAACCCAATAAAAATGTTTATTTTTATTCCCCATATTACATACACTGTATTTTATAACCAATCATTATCAACATTATCAACTCGTGTTATCTACTAGCAATATTATTTTCAAATTTTTATTGTTAGAATTTATTGTATGTTGACTGTTGATGTGTAATTAGTTTAAAGTGTTTTAGTTTATTGTTATTTGTTAATATTTA